>JAGVSM010002587.1:0-47377 GCA_022494885.1 Micrasema longulum | reverse complement strand
GATATCAGGGAGACATCTGCTATGTGGTCTGGCCGACCGGGTCGCCCTCGCTTGATGATAGTAGACAAGTTGTCATCGGAGGTATGAATAAACTAAAAGAGATAATATGTGAGGTGCATAATAATATAATATGGTCAGCGTCCATCGCCTGACTTCTTAATTCCTTACAACGTCACATTGTGATTTTAGATTTATATGCCCTTACGACTCGAAAATCTCATTTTGTACCGAGTGATTCACGACAAAATATAAACCTTTTGTATTAGTGAAAGCAAAAGAATTAAATTGTAAAGCAAAAGTAAATAAACAACCAATAAGCTTATTTTAACACAATGAAGTGAAACAAGTCCCTCTACTTCCTGAGTATTACATAAGATTGGTATCTATTAGCTCGGACGTGAAAAGGATAAATGAAGTCATTTCTCTTTGTCGCACGTTTTACTCGAAACCGGGAAATTGAAACACCGAGAAACGGCACTAATTTTTCACAACCCGCCTCAGAATCCTCTGAACTTGGATGTATTCGTGTTTTGTGGGTAAAGTGACACTTTGGTTTATTTATTGTTGTAATCTAATACCAACGTTTACAAAATTAGAGAATTTGAGTTGGAGAAGCCATTAATTTTTCTAAGCTCCTAAGGAACTTCATATTTTTTTTACCAAAACCTGCAAAATATTCTTTTGATGTCATCAAATTAGTAAAACCAAAGTTTTAAGCAAAATCATTCCACCATTTGACTCCAAAATTAATGTAAAGTTCTTATCTTTGCAAAAATTGGCACCCACGTAAATTTCTCGTTCTGTGGTTTCCATGTGGAAGCACCACCACAGAAAATTATTTATGTACGTAAGAAGTATAGAATCCTATGCGTCATTTGCTGGCTTTTCAGAAGAAGCAAAAAAAAAATTCCCGCGACTGAATTAGATTTTTAATTTCTCTTGCTTATAATATAAAAATATTTTTAACATTTATTTATATACATTAAAATTATTTGTATGGATTTCTATGACTGACGATTAACTAAATTTGCAATTTAAATACTGAGAGGACATAGAACTGTATGCCTCCGAAGAAGTGTAACATAAACGATACGTTAGGATTGTGTGCCTCCGATCACTTAAATTATAAAAATCAGTAAAGAAAAGATATTAATCATTATGGTTAAGATATTTTTTTGTAAAAGGTTCTTTGAGCCGTTGATGTTTAAATAAATAAATATTTTGATTTTGACCAGAGCAGGGGTAGTCGGACCATTGTTATATCTTCAGTAACAGGTAAAATATTACAGTATTTAGCCTATCTCTCAGATTCCTCATGTGAGGCAATAAATTTCATTTTTTGCTAGTGCTCATATCAAGACCCTAATAGTGTTTAAACATTTCACTGCGTTAAATTTTTGTCATTTTAAGATAACATTAAAACCGACAATGTCATGGTGCACTAATTACTTTGGGAGCAACTACTTGACCATATTTACTGATGTAAGATAATCCTCCGCAATTTTTTTATCCGTTTATTGCATTTCCATTGTTTTTCGTCTTACTTGCTATACTCCTTTCACGATTTCTGTAGAAATTTCCTAATTTTTAGTTAGTATTTGTCTTCTGGATCCCGATTACAATGGGAAGTTAACATTTATATTCAACAATATTTTGAGTTTGTCCAAATGTAGACAAGGACTGGATTCAACTCCCTGGGGAGCTGTTTATATTAACATATTACAACAGAGATGAAGAACATTTAAGAGAAGGTTATTTAGAAGGTAATTCAATTAGATGAATCTCACCCGCATAAATAAAGGTTTCAGCTCTTTAACTTCACAAACATCAACAGATGAAAGAAATGAAGGAATATAGATGTTCAAATATGGGCAGAATGGTAAACTTCTAAATAACCTTCTCTTAAATGTTCTTCATCTCTGTTGTAATATGTTAATTTATATTCAATTTTATCTACAAAGTAAAATTAAGTTTTCTGTATGAAAAGCAGAATATGCATACAATTTTTTCTTCTAAACATGTTCAATTATAGATTACCTACAAATATACGTTAAATTTCCATGCAAATATACTCATTTTCGTACACAAAAACCGGTTTTTCTTTATGTACAGTCGAAGATAACTCTGTTAACTTTCCACTGTAATCGGGGCCCTGATCCTGATGTAACAGATGACAGAATGTTTATGTGGGAAAATAACTTGTTACGATATGAATAATTTGAGTCGGTGTCCATAGTTTAGAAGTATATAGTGCTACGTAGACATAGGATTGTATGACTCTAATCAAGATAGTAGATATGACTCAAATTTAAAACGATTTAAGCGGATTTTTTTTCACCGTCATCAGATTGTGAAAAAAATCTTATTTATAATCTAGCGAAAAGTGATTTTTTTAAAATGGCGGCCAGTATCCTATACCTCTGATTGATGTGAAGATTTGAATAGTAGGCATTTTGTTTTGACCGAATACCTACCTACATTTTAATATTTTACACGAATCGCGTTGGTTACGAGTTATTACAAAATAAGCATTTCAAAAAAATTTGATTTTTACATTTTTTAAAATTATTTATTTACTATAAGTATAACACCCAATAAAGTGTTTTTTATAGAAAAAATATGGTAGCCTTCATAACATATTAAAGTTACGAATGTTATACCAGAAATAAAAATGAATGTTTAAATATTCAGTTAAGTTTCGTCTCGTTAGTAACAGAAAAACGTATCTTGATTTTGTCCAATTTGAGAAAACCGTAAAAACCGCGCGACACGATACAAAAATGAGAATACAATTAATACCTTTCAAAGCTATTACTTTTAATGCTTCAAATAAAGTGTCATCGAGATACGTGTCTTTGTGACAAAATAGAACCTTTTATTTTGAGAAATTTTGTATATACTTAACTCAAAATTGATAAAAGTCGAAATACCTTTATGTGTTACTAAGACGGTGGTTTAAAGATGTATTTTTGCCCATTTTCGATTAACCGACTTTTTAAATAAATGAAATATTTGCATTTTTATGGTTATCCAAATATTTAATTTTTGTGCCACTTTTAACGAGTTATAAATAACTCACTTAAAATAACTCACTATAAAAAAATGTAGTTAAGTTGAAAGTTGATTAGGATTCTAACCTCGGACCTCTGATTCGTAAGTCCGCAACAACAGCTACTGGACCACAACACGATTCGTATATAATGATATTAACTTTTGTCATAGATAGTGCTAAAAATGCCTGATAATTAATAGGTTGCCAGAGGGTTTAAATAGGATATAAATAATAATGAACATTTTACCAAGAGCCAGGGCACCACTAAAAAATGTTAAGTAAAAAAATGTCTCAAGTTAATATTAAATAATCATTACGTTTTTGTCAAAATATGCAAAAAGGGTTGATTTATGATGCAACCCGTGTGCCACTGGTTGGGTCCTTAGTAACATTCATGTGTAGTTGTTATGTTGTTAATTGCTAATAGGAATACTTTTTGATGATTGCCTGCTATCAAATTTAAAAAAATAAAATACTAGGACAAACATGATACCAGTCATGGTCAAAATAGCTTTGTCTTCAAAGGTGTAAAAAACTATAATAATCTCCCCAATGAACTAAAAACTATTTTAAAAAATATATCAATAAATAAATTTAAAGTAAATCTAAAGAAATTTTTTGAACACGTGTAAAAACTACATTAAATTTTAATTAGTATAAATGTATTATTGTTTTATGTTTTTTTCTTTATATATCTTTTTTTTTCTTATGTACTCGTATGTTGAAAATTATATGAACTCTTATAAATAAACAACTGCAACAGTGCTTATGACCTGTCAATGGCTGGTTTAAGTGACCACTTTACACACTGTGTAACAACAGATGGAAGAATTGATGGAATATAGATGTTCAAATATGGGCAGAATAGTGAATGTTACACAGTGTGTGGCCACTTAAACCAGCCATTGACAAGTCATAAGCCCTGTAGATGCCTAGACTTCTATATTACCTTCTCTTAAATGTTCTTAATTTTTTTTGTATTATGTTAATATAAACAGCTCCCCAGGGAGTTGAATCCAGTCCTTGTCTACAAAAATTTGGACAAACTCAAAATATTGTTAACTACAACAGTGTAAGTCACTCTCCAAGCACAAGAGTTTATCTCTTTTTTTGGAGAGTAACATTGATAACATTTACTAGATGTATAAAAGTAGATCTGTATATATTTTTTTTAACATGTACCTTTTATGAAATCCATTAATAAAATTTAAAAAAAAAGCGTTTTCAGAATAAAAGAGGATGAACAATCTTTAATAAAAATATAGTCATAAAATATACTTAGGTTCATGAAAGAGAAACATTTGGAAACATTATGAGCTCGTTAACTTGTTGGTTGCTTTTAATACAAATGTATTATATTATAATCGCTTTTAATACAAATGTATTATAAATAAATATATCGCATTTGCAGGCTTATTGTCGACCCGATTCGACCGTCCTCGTCCTCATCCTCGTCCGTCACATTCGGCTGAGGGACGACCTGTTACCTGTTAGTGATTTATCTCTCCCGCTTTATTGATTGCCTCTCGTTCAGAGTCTGTTTTGAGTCCACATATTATCATTTTCTCTGAACGATGATTGATGTGGGATTTTGTTGGCTGTGGTTTCATAACATCAATGTATTTTACACCAACATTTAACAAAAATTACAATTATTGTATTTGAACAAATCATGAACAATTTTACTTGTACTCAAATTGGTCAAATTTCGATCTAAAGCCAAAGTCTCGAGACCAAGACGAAACTCAGAGACATGAAATCTTGAGATTTTTCGAGATTCCGAGACTATTCGATAGAAACGATAATTCGTAATAAAAAAAAAAGAATTACAATAAACATTTCGTACGACTCCCTTGGTTAATGCCTTTTCTTGTCCCAACTTCGTAGCTTCAGAAATGGTCACTTGAAACAAATAAACATGCAATCACCTCGAGAGTTAGAAAAGTACTGACAGGCATATTGTGATCCCTTTGGTAAGGACATTAGCCAATCAAACGACGTGATTTTACTAACACATTTACATACCTGCATATTACACAAACGATTTTTTAAATTTTTTGTGTTGGAAAAGTTAAGTGGCGGGTATTCTACTGTGCAGATTTTGAGTCGAAAAGGGCTTTGGTGGCGGGCATTCTTTGGCTCCTCTACACCGGCCAGCTGCCGGTCCTTCAACATCCGCACAAATACCTGTATACATACACAAACATGTTTTATATCTTAATTAAAAACATCGTATGGATATGAAATTGTATAATTGAGCGTAGTTATTCAGAAAGCAGCCGGCCATAGAAAAGTAAAACTGAGATAATAGCAGTTTTGTGAAAATAGTGAATTATCAAATTTACACAACAGTTGGAATGTTTTTGACTTAAACGAATGATAAACAATGAAAACAAAAGTTTTTTTATATTACAAAAAATAATCTGATTGTGTTTTTGACCAGTTTTAATGATTTTTAAAGTACCATTAGAATTTTCTAGTGCTGTGGGTGTTTTCTGCAAATTAAGAAATGCCATTTTTGTGATCGACACCATTTTATTCAATCTCTAATTTTTTCAAAATTATGGTCTGGCTGCTTTCTGCATAACTACGTTCAATTCTACCTTCGTATTAATTATTATATTATATGATATGGTATTGTCATCGATACATGTTCTATTAAGAGAGCGTTTAGAATCGGACAGCCGGTCTCGAAATTTAACTCGATCCTAGCATCTTGAGAGTCTCGATAAAAATGTCTCGAGACTTTCAAAATTTCGAGAGCATCAAGTCTCGAATGGAAGCCATAATCATACGCGATAAGAGATGTAAAACGGTAAAATCTCTCGGGTATTTTGCGGTAATTTAGTATGTTTTGGTAAAATACGGTAATTTTCGGGTTGAAATCGACTATCGACGTAGGTACTAACAAATAAATTATATCGAATTAAGATCCGTCCAGTGGCAGCCGAGATTTACTTTGACGTCTGCAATGTTTAAATCAGTAAATTTGTACCTGCAGGGTATGCCGTACTAGAAATTATCATTAAAATAAACGTTTTTTTAACTATTTGGCTATGATTAAAACAAACCAGTGAGACCATTTTATTTATTTATAAATATACACGGCACGCAATGCCTTTTACCTTAAAAAGATACACATTAAAAAATATGTAAATATTTCAATATAATGTGAAAAACTTATAATTAAATACAAAAATATTATTTTACGTAAATACTATATATATATAACACAGCAGTTTTGTATAAAGAACATATTTAGATAAAAAAAAAATAATTAAACAATGTGTGCAGATAAAATTTTAAAAGGAAAAGAATTTATATATATTTTTCTTTAAAAGGTACAAAATATAAGTATGTTAAATACAATAAAATTCTTTTGTCTCAAAAAAAAATTAGTTATAATAATGACAATTAAAGTTATTCAAAAAATAAGTATACACGTAAATATGGTACACAATAGTAGCCATACAAAAGTAAACATAGAAAGCACTATCATCTAAAAAATGTATATTTTGTTGATAAGTCATGATTATGTGTATTGTGTACCTTAGTCGTATTTTTTCAGTTACTCTATTGTTTGTTATCTGTCGTTACAAGCATGTATTATTTTCTTGTTTGTAAGAAAATTTATTTCTGTACAAATTTTTTTTTGAGATGATAGATTTTATTGCACAAAATATCATCTAAATTTAAAATTGATTGTTAAAAACAATTAGGTTGGAAATTTTAAAAAACATAAAAAAAACAAATAAAATGCCTTTAAGTTTGCAATTTATAAAACTGCCGGTAACCTGCAGTTAAGACTGCCAATATTTTTCGAATACCGTAAAATCTGTGTGTTTTGGTCAGATAAATGAGTAAAATGCATTTAGGTGTATAACTAGAGTAAACACGAGCGTTCGAAATATGTCCCCTTAACCTGCGGTCAATTGGCATATGTTTGATATAACGGAATTTAGTCTGTTGCGAGAGTTCACCTGCGAATTTTCTCCTCGCAATTACTAAAATGCCTTTGTGTACGCTGAGATACTTCACAAATCGATCCGGAAAAGCGATGGTATAACCTTTCACCGGTAAGTAATGTTTTATCTTAATGAATACTAGTTTAAAATAACTATTTTAATGTTCGAAAACGTTTTATTAATATGTTACCGGTCGTGAGCTATCTTTTGTCTCTGTCCTGCACAGTTAATCGGGCGTAAAGTGAAACGATAAACAGAGGTGACGCGTATGCGGAAGGGAGTGACATACCGAATAGAACTTACAGTAGACCGATGTAAACAGTCCGTGCTTTTTACTGTATTACTTGTTTTGCTTGTTAAAGTCGATGTGATATGAAGTGACGATACTTGCTCCCAGCTGGTCATTCCTTTCCTTTGAGGACGACTTTTTAGCTCGAATTTGTATTGAGTGAATCTCTATATATTATATCTCAATGATAAAATGTATGTTCATGGGTAAAACCACCGTCATTTTAATAAATGACCGTAAAATACCGATATTTTAGCATCATTTTTGGTAGGTTTCCATCCCTAGTATGATAAAATGAAATACGAACAAAGTGGTGGTGAAGTCGATAGGTTTTGACAATTAACAGTACCTGGTAAATTAAATCGCATGTAGGTACTAATTATGTATTTTTTAATTTATATCCCTACAGAGATGAGGTAGAATTTTTTCAAATTCAGGATTATGGATATTCGAGCGTTTACAGGGCTTATGACCTGTCATTGCCTGGGTTAAGTGGCCACTTTAAGTAGGTACTACAACATTCCCCATTCCGCTTATTAGCGAATATCCACACAGGTAACATTTTTGATTTTTGTATATATGTTACTAAACGAGAAACAGGTCATAACAGGTCATAAGCCCTGTAAACGCTCGAATATCCATAATCCTGAATTTGAAAAAAATCTACCTCATCTCTGTAGGGATATAAATAAAAAATATAAACCTACTCCCCCTTGGGAGAAATCCAGATTTGTGTATGTACAAATACACGTACCAAAATAATGTTGACTAATTATGTAATTACAAATTAGTACTAATAAAACAATATACAAAAACGCAATCTATGAACTCGGGTTCATAAATCAAATTTTACGATCTGTAGAAATTTATCGCATTCATAAAATATAATGAGTTAACGACCATCAAATATAGTTTAAAAGGTAATGAAAGCAAATTTGGTTTTATTGCATTCACTAACTACTGACAATAAACTGTGAATATCTAGGTACCTACATTGGTTTAAGTTCTTTAAATCCTGATATCGGCCCTCATTTATAGGATAAACTTACTCGAAGTTTGTATGCAAGCAATTAAAGTATGATTACCTATTATTAAGAAAGGAAGTAGAATATGAAATATTTCACGCTGGTGAACACCGGAGAATACTGCAGGTAGGTAGTTAATAATAACAAGTATTTCATATTCTTGAAACTGAGACTAAGTTCAAATACATGAACATTTATATACGAAAACATTATATTAGCTATCCAAATAATCCATTGCCTACACTGTTTATATACTTATAAATATATTTCTTGTAAATTGTCAATTATAATTCTATGTATGTGCTCCATGCGCAT
The DNA here is from genome assembly GCA_022494885.1 of Micrasema longulum. Lineage (NCBI taxonomy): Eukaryota > Metazoa > Arthropoda > Insecta > Trichoptera > Brachycentridae > Micrasema > Micrasema longulum. Next base: position 38,731 of record JAGVSM010002587.1, on the reverse strand, counting down.
GAAAAAACAAATACATTAATAATAGGGACAATATAAAATAGGTAATATCGGGCTGTGGTCCCGTGGCCAGTGTCTCGGACTCACGGATCAAAGGTCCGTGGCTAGAATTCCACTCTACCCCAAATTGATTCTCATTTTCTAACAGTGAGTTATTTACAACTCGTTGAAAATGGCCCTCAAAATGAAATATTCAGGTAAATTATAAGAACGCAATTTTTTTTTATAAACTATAAAAAAAAGGAAGGATAAGTACTCAAAATTATTGCCTCTCTTCATCATCATTCCACCAATCGCAGCAATCTTGATCATTTTGTTACATGAAGCTAAGATGATCAGTCTTATGATTCAGGTACCAGTCCAGGGACTATAAAGTATTCTAGTGTAAAACACATTTTTAAATAAATATTTCATCTCAACCATGTCGGCAATCGAACCAGAGATCTCTTGTATGGTAGGTAAATGCACTGACCACTGCACCAGGAGGCCGACAATTGTTGTATCTACCTACGAATAAATACATTGTATTTCCGGATGGATGAAGAATACAGTCTTGTGTGTGAAATAGAACCAGAACCCTAGATATCCTGCAGAACTACAAAAACGATAGCTGCTGCTGCAGTTGTTTTATCGAGCATTTCAAAATAATAGGATTTTTTTTATACGTGGAAAAATCAGTGTTAGTGGCAAGCCTTTTATTTATTTATTTATTTACATACTTAAGTTTATTGTACATTATTTGAGTCATAAGTCCCAACTCCATGGGACTAAAAGTCCTGTGTTGAGATGGGACTACCAATTAGTTGACACAGACGCATGAGTATATCACCACAAACATAGGATCTTCGTTACAAGTTAGTGTCGTAATTTTGGTGTTAATAGTGGTGTTAGATGTAATTGAATTAGACAAAATAAACGTTGAAGACATTGCGGAATTCAATATCGATGTTTTTTTATTATCAATTGGTAGAGACTGGAAAACAGCGGTGTTATTATTTGTGAAAAGCGGTGTTATTTTTTTGCCAAAAGCGGTGTTATTTTTTAGATCCAATTTTAGTACACTGGTTAATAATAAAAGTCAAAGGCGTTGTTTTTTGCATTAAAAATATTTAATTGAGGGCACTTGTATTTTTTCAAAATTGACCCCTTCTGTTATATTTTTAAATTAACTTTTTATTTCATTTAACGTGTGAGACGTTGGAAAATTGGATGCTTCTAGGTATCTGATAGCATTAACCATTTTTTTGTTTGTTCAGATGCAAAAACTGCTTGGCAATAGATGATGCTCATTCCGTTCCGAGTTAGTGAAGTAAAAAAGTCGATGCCGCTATTGTGTATGTCTTTAATTTACTCTCTCTTATAGAACTCAACAATGTCTGCCAAATATTCCGCCAAATAAAATGCGCTCTTGAACCGGGAGTTCCATCTCGTAATGATAGGAAGTGGGAAAATTGGACATTCCACTCCCCGTCTGGCTTTCAGAAAACTAGTACAAATGTTTTCTTTTCCTGGTGTTAAGAAATAATTTTTTTTGTTTTTGAGATTGCATCGTTGAGCTTTACAAGCTCCTTCATCCAAAAATTGCCAACCAAGTTCAGGTTATGTGCCCAACAGTCACCCAAAGCCACCTTCAACGTCTCAACACATTTAGTCATGTAACGCGCTGAATCTGTCACTACACTCTTAACATTTGTAAACTCATTATTGTAGTCTTTCAGGGTATCTATTATAGTCCTGACACAATTTGTAGCGTTGGCTGACTCTAAAATTTTACCCCTTCCACAAACAGTTTTGCCTCTTCAGGACTTGACTTGTACTCGAGCAGAGTTTTGTACTCCCGCCTCCTTACCACAATTTCTATTATGTTAAAACATAGTAATTTTTAAAGTAAAGGACTATGTTAAGTCCATAAAAATAATACCGACTAGAAAATGGGTTAAAAATTTATTTTTTTTAAATTTCAAAGCCAATCGGGAGACAGCAGATGACTTTCAATTTAAATATTTTTTGACACATAGTTTGATTGCATTTGTTCCATATTATGATACTATTAGAACAGCGAAATCCCTAAAAAAAATCGGTGCACAATAATCTATACTGTAAAGAAACGTAGAAAGGCGTGTTGTTGGTAGATTTCGAGTTATACCGCGTTTGTTCTTTGAATCGTTCGCATAGCTGTAATGCTTCCATGCATACATACGTTTTAATAGATTAATTGTTCATACCTATTTGAAAATATTTATTTCGCTCTAATTATTTCACGACGGCTTTATATTGATTTATTTAAATCATAGAATGCTTAAATTAACACACGATAAATAAATATTTGATTGACACCTTTTTAATATACAGTTTCAACGGCAAAATTTGCAAGTGAAAAACAGACAAAATTAATATGCCCAGAAGAATACATTGACCAATTGAATTCATAATACGTGATAGTAGGCAGGTACTTAAAAAATAACAGTTGGTTTTCTGCAACGATAGGTACATTTATGTGTCCAAATAAATTTGTCTTTTTAAAATGTTTATTTTATTCAAATAAACGGCACTTAATGTATTTTACATATGTTTTAAAATCCATCATATAGGTACATACAGGTAATTAGAGTTAAGTTTTAACGTTATAGATTTTTTTTTAAAAACACAGTTATTTACAAATTCAGAAGTCGGAAAAGGTATTATATAAGTATTTTTTTCCTCTGGACATGTTCAGTTTCAGATGCAAAAGTATTTTATTTGCGTAGATAAATATAATTTTTTTCTTAAAAAAAAGTTAATTAACATTTCAAAATAATCATACTTATACGTTGTTCGCTTTTTATTTTTTCAGGAAGATTTTTTATTTTATTTATATAATATACCACGTTAGTTATTTCTGGTTCCGGACTGCCAAAATTAGAACTGGAATTGCCGGTTCTGATTAAATTAAAATCAGAAGTAGGCGGCAGGTTGCATATTGTCGCCGCTATTGTTCAATATGTACTCCGATTAAGTCTTTAATAAAGCCCTAGAAAACTCTTCGAAAGGAGTGAATATTAACGGCACATATTGTTTTAATTTATATATATATATTTTCCACATAATAAACAACAATTAATAATAAAAATAATGTGACCTCACTGGGGTTACCCGTGCCGAGGACACTTAACAATATACTTTTTATTTATTTATATTTTTACATGTGAGAATATACAATGAAGATATATATATATATATCCACAATATAAGATAGGCCGATGACATTGTCATCTTTGCTGATAACATTGCTGACCTTCAAAAACTTCTTATTAAGATAAATGCAGGAGAGAATTGAGGATGGCATTTGGCAGAGCGGACTACTTCCGCATTACTTTACGGCTAGGAAATAAACTGTCGGAGATGGTGCACCAATTTAAATACCTCGAAAGTAAAAATAAGCGGAACATTATCAGGACCTGCTGATTTATTTTCATCTACAGACAGTAGCCTCTTCTTGCAAGAGAAAATATTATTATGACAGTTTGAAACAGTAATTTCTTTAACAAATTATACGAGGTGGATTGGAAATTAAGTGTACGGTGACCACAACGGGCTGTGATTTATTTTTATTTTTGAGGGTTAGCAACACTAAGTGGTTGATCATTAAACGTCTGAGTAAAAAGACAGTCTTCACAGTGGTGTCGCACCAATTCCAAAAAATTCAAAACTACAATTTCTGGCAAAATATTATGACCTTAGTGTTTTGGGACCGAAAAAGCATCATTTTGCTTGAATTTCTGCCTCAGGAGGAGACCATCTATGCACAAACATATTATGAGAACTTGAAAAACTCAAAAGAAGCATTTAAAACAAAATAAGGGAAATGCTGACGAGAGGAGTGTGATTGTTGCATGAGAACGCCCGTCCTCACACAGCATTAGCCACCAAGGCGCTCTTAGACTCATTTGGTTGGGATGTTTTGAAACACATCCCCCATGGTCAGAACAGCCAAGTTGAGAGGCGAAAAGGCCATTAAAAAACGAAGAAGAACGAATCACGCCCCGTATTCTCCTGATTTGACGCCTTCAGATTATCATCTTTTCACCTTCCTGAAGCCAGACATGGGTGGAAGTAAATTTTCGACCCACGAGCAGGTGCAGAAAAAGGTTCTGAAGTGGGAGAAGGAGATGGCGGGAGAGTTCTTCGAGGAATGCATACAGAAGCTTGTGCCACGGCTCAACACATGCATTGAACGGGATGGTGATAACAGTGTATTAATAATATCCTTTTTTTTTCAAGTATGCTTTTTCCAAAGAATTATAAAAATCTAGAACACTTTCTTTCTAAACATGCCTCGTATCTATGTAGGAGGGGGTCGATCTGAGGCTCCGCCCTCCGTACTCACTTCAACCCAGACCGTAATAAACCTTTTAAAGTTTCTTCACATTCATATTTTTTTCTAAGATAATGAAAACTGTTTTAACCCATAGGCAGATGTATGCCAGATTGTGAATAAGCATTTCATTGTTTCCCCGTAGAAAGATTTTACGTAACTTTGATATGACAGGTAACACGATTACTAAGTCGGCACTAGAAACAAACCTGCAATGTACAAAGTATTGACGTATTCATTTTTAAAACATATTCCGTTCATGAAGGTGATTGAAGAAACCATTATTCGTTACGACGAATGATAAGGTCTAGTTTGCCTTGTATTATTGGTACTTAGAACTAGTTATAAGCACTGGTTACGTTCAAAGCTGTGGAGAGAATGAATGGTGCTATATCTTTAACATTAAACAAAATATGTTTCAGTTGTAAGTCTTGTTTGAAATATGTAGATAAAAAGAAACAGCAGTTAAATATTTTTTTTTTTTTTTGAGAACTGAAAAGGTCGTTGTGTTTTGAAGAGAGTATTATTTTTTTTACTTCTGTTTTCGACGGTATGTCAATATAGAAGGCAATGACCCATAAAAATTACATTTTACTATCGCGATATTTTAACCTAGAACATGCCACACAACATCTAAAAATAAGGCAAACGCAAATATGCGAATGGTTTGGGCAATTAATTATGACATCAAACGACTAGAGCATGCTTTAGATTCATTCAGTTCACATTCCTTGCATTTTTATTAATGGAAACATATTTTTCAAAACTTAACATAATATTAACCGAGCGAGTACCTGTCTTAAAACTTGTTATTTAAGTCAAAATGTCGCTTGATATTTTATGTACTCGTATTTGATTTACATGTATTTTTAAGTTTATGTGAGACAAGGTGTTCAATAAAATTACAAACCCCTTTAAACATTGGTTTAACACTTGTGCCTAGGTTTGGTCATAGTGACAGCATGATGGTTGCAGATTCTGTGTTTCCTTATATTGGATATGTCCCATTTGGCCCTTCTACTTTCTACATTTGAAATATCATAACTTTAGGACCCCAACGGCTGTCAAACAAATTCCACAAGCGCATAAATCCGGTCACAGAGATGCACCTGGGTTATTACTTTACTAATTTCGTGTAAAGATTTTTTTTGTTACGTTTGAAAAATTAGACCCCATGGAAGAAAATTTTTGGAAGATTCTTTTTGAGAAGAAATAAACCCTTTTGAAAGTGACAAAGTTGGTGGCAGTGCTGTGAAGATGGATTTCGCAGAACTACAGGATTGTGAGTCAACTTCTGATTTGGATTCCATTGAAGGTAATACTGAAGATCCGAGACAAGGGCGAATCACATCAGGACTTTCTGAATTATGAGATCAACTACTTACAATTCCAACTCCACTTTATACAGAATCTTCCGAAGATGATCAGCCCGTAACAGCTGGTAACTATTTTGTGAAAAATATATTTCGTTGGTCATTTTTAGCACAATTTTGTTGGGGTAAAACCAGGGTTCATACTATTGTACACCAATCGCCTGGGTTCAGGTCAAGCTGGCGAGCATAACTAATTAAACCACAGCAAGAAAGACTGTCAGAAAAGGTTCATCTGGCGCACGAGCTTCGGGGTATAATTAGAAAGATTTAGGGCAGAAATAAAAATGTTCCCAAAATAAATAAAAAAATAGAAACACAAAAAAAAGTTTTGCCTGGAATGTGAAAAAAGGAAAGATTTAGTAAATGTCATGCTCGTTTTACTTGTGAAAAGACAATTTATAAGGAATGTAGTAAAAAAAATGATATAGAGACCGCCAAAAATTTATTGCAAAAAAAAACACACTGTAATTTAAATAAATTTGGTCTTCTTTTCTAATATTTCAACTACTTTGATTTATTTGGGTGTATAAATTTTTTTATTTTTTTATGTTGCTTTATGGAAAATAAAAAGAAGCTGTCGTTGTTTTTATATTTTTATGAGAATTGATTCATTATTCTTTAAAGACTAAAAATATGCCATTATTTTAACAAATGGAGCTCAGCTTATTGAGCAAGCCGGTCAATATAAATATTTAGGATTCTAGCTGAATGATAAATGGGATCACTCACATGAGATTAAAGTCAGAATAGAGATGGCGCGAGACTGCTTTTTCAGGATGTGTGACCTTTGTATTTAGACTTCCGAATACGCGTTGTACGATATTACGTCTTCTCAGTATTTTTTTACGGCGTCGAAATGTGGACACTCACCCGAGCCACTTCAAAAGAGATCGAAGTCTTTGAAATGTTACTACAGGAGGATATTAAAAATCTCCCGGAAGAAACAGAGTCTGAAACGATGACGTTCTCCGACGGATGAAAAAGATAAAGAGGTACTGAAGACCACGAAGAAAATAAAACTCGAGTACTTTGGACATGTAATGAGAGGCGAAAAACATAACATTTTACAAGTCATGTTACAAAGATTGAGGGAAGACGCAGTGCAGGTCGAAGGCGCATCTCTTGGCTAAAGAACTTGCGTGATTGGTTCCATTGCAGCATTCAGTCCTTGTTCAGGGCAGCTGCCATCAAAGTGAGAATTGCTGCGATGATTTCTAACCGCCATCGGGGAGAGAAAAGATAAGAAGAAAAAGAACAAATAAACAATTACAGAAACCACTTGCGTATTTTATTTCACATTTGACCGTGTCAACAACCGTTAAATACTTCATTTTAATAACCACATACCTATTTTTCTATGTTTACCGGTTTTGAGACGCATCCGTCTCTTTTGTTCGTTAGTGTAAACTTCTAATATCATGAGTCCTATCAGCACGCTGTTTTAATGGTTTTGTACAACTATTATGGTAAAGGTGTATATTAGGAATTGCGTGTTAATGTTATTGGTGTCCTGACGAAATCGATACACATAAAAAAGTCAGTAAGTAGTTACAAACAAATGTTTACTAATATTTATGCCTTTGTCATTGTTAAATGTTTGTGTTTTTTTCCAATTCTCGCTCTCCTATAATATACTCATAGTTTGGTTAGCAATATTTAATTAAATATCTTGGTAAATCTCGCAAACTAATTTGACAAAGCATAAATAAATATATGAAATCCTTGAATTTTTTTATGTTTATTGTATTTTAAATATATTAATTCAAATAAATATATAAAATGTAGGTACAATAGAACTCCGTGTATTTGAACTTCAATCATCCGGATTGTCAAATATCCAGATCGTTATCAGGAAATAAAAAAAGAAGATGTTTTAAATTTTAATTGAATTGTGCAATTAACACTGTTGGACATGTTTAAGTAAGTTTTGATGTGATTTCAATTTGCTGTATTATTTCAAGTGCAATAAAATAAGGCACTGGTTAATCCGCATTGTTGGAGTTCTCCAATATTTCCCTAGTAGCCCGGAAAATGCGCCATAACTTGCTGACTTTTTGCACATGTCTTCTAGAAGTAATACTTAATCATCCCTCAAAACTCTCCATCCCTCCCGCGCTTTTTTTGTTATAGTAATGCTATTTTATAATTTTTATCATGTATTTATATATGGTATATACTAATATATATATACAGGGTGTTCTTTAAACCCTGTCACATCCGAAACCACGAAGACCAGTATGGACAAGAAGACATATTAGCATGATAAAAAAAACATTTAGAACAAATATTTTTTTTTTTAAATAAAATATTTTAAAAAAACAAATGGTTGCTTACTTCTACAGGGGAGAAATGGGGGGAGCACGGCGCAGTATCAGATTCCCCCTCCCCCCCTTGTTTCTCCCCTGCAGAAGTAAGCAACCATTTGCTTTTTTATAAATTTCATTTTTTTTTAGTTTTTTCGTTCCAAAAAAATATTTTATTGGCCAATATGTTTTCTTGCTCATACTGATCATCGTGGTTTCGGATGTGACAGGGTTTAATGAGCACCCATTTAAATATGTTTTTTTTCTTCATATTTATGTTCAATGAATTAAACTATATATTCTACCATATAGATGTGTTATTATTATTACTTTATTAAATTGTTTTATATTTATTTTTACTATCAATTAATTACCGAATAAAATTATAAAATGACTCTAAATTATTAATTACATATTGCCATGTAATATTACATAACTTTTCTGCATTCCATTTCTAGACATTTTAAAATTTTATTACCTTTATTTTTTTATTATTATTTTGTCTATTGTTTTGATTATTTTGCATATTGTTTGATATATTTATGAATGTTTTGATTTATACATAGAAGAGTCCCGACTTAACACTTATGTGCACTAAAATTAAAAATTAAATTAAAATATAAATTAAATTAAAATAAAAACTTCTATAGGCAATTTATGCCGTTTATGTAAAAAATAATATATATTTATTTATTTATTTATTTTGTTTATTAAGAAAAACAACAGCAATACAAAGAAATATACACAACATAATAAAAAAAACATAAAATAAAGCCAAATCAGTTTTACACATAAATACAATTATAAAAATCCAGTTCAGTTAAATATAATTTATAGAAGTGCATGTGTGCGAGTTTTTTTTTTGTGTGTGAGGATGCGTGTGTAAAAAAGTGGAGTGTGGTTTGGTAGGTATGTGAATATGTGTGTGAATATGGGTGTGAGGGTAGGTTTAAGGACAGGGTAAGTGTGTATTTGATATGAGTGAATAGAAACAATTTAAAATTATAATGTAAAAATATAAATATATTTTTTTTTATAACGAAACATAATTTTTTTCAAATAATAGTTTTTTAATTTTGGTTTTAAAAGTGAGTTTACTGTAATTAAATATGTCTATGTTATTGAAAAATAAATTATAATTACGCGTCAAGCGAATCAGAGGAGAGTTTTGAGCATAGTTGGTGCGAACTGTGGGTACATGGAAAAGAGATAGATTCGTGTGACGGGTGCGGTAGCCAGGTACGTTAAGGGCCAACTCAGAAACCAGAACAGGACTATCAAGACGTCCATTAAGAATGTCATGTAAAATACCCATATCTAATAACAAACGACGATCCTCAAGACTAAGTATATTATGTTTATGACAAGAAGTTTTATAGTTAAGGTCCGTAAATCTGGATCTCCAATTGAGATGTCTCAAAAATATTTTCTGAATATTTTCAAGCCTTATCTTGTGTATGGAATACTGGGGAGACCACACAGAGGAGGCATATTCAAGGAGACTACGAACGTAAGCGAAATAAATTAATTTGATACTACCAATATCATTAAAAACTTGGCAAGTGCGGATAACAAAACCTAAGTTTCTGTGTGCCCGGTTCACTATATTTTCGATGTGGTTTTCATACGTAAGTTTTATCTAGAATCACACCAAGATCACGAACACTTTCAACTCGTTGTATAGCTTGATTACTTAAAAAATATTGATGTGAAATAGGTTTGGAGCTACGGGAAAAAGAAATGAGTAAACATTTTGAGACATTTACATTTATGAAATTTTTTTCATAGTAATCTGTTAATCGGTGAAGATCGTCTTGGAGATTATAGCAGTCACTAGTATCTTTAATATTCAAATATATTTTTTTATCGTCAGCATACATCAAGAAATTTGAATTATGGATGACTGCATATATATCATAAAGGTAAGCATTATAGAGCAAAGGACCCAAGTGTGAACCCTGAGGAACTCCCGATGTAATATCTATAAAATTGGATCGAAAACCTCCGAGTACGACAGCTTGGCTCCTGTTGCTTACGTAGGATGATATCCATCGATATACGTCACCTCGTATTCCAAGGTTAAGAAATTTTTCTCAGAAGGATGATATGATCCACACGATCGAATGCCTTTTCAAAATCAGTGTAGACCACATCCACCTGTTCACATTTATCCATACAACGAAGTACAAAGTTCGTAAACTCAATTAAGTTAGACGCGGTTGATTTGCCTTTGAGAAAACCGTGCTGATGTGGAGGAATTCCTTTAACAATAATGGGATAAATGCTTTTATAAACAATTTTTTCGAATACCTTACTAAACGTATTAAGAATGGAAATACCCCTGTAGTTGATAATTTTAATTTTAGAACCTTTTTTATGAATAGGTAAAATATGAGTAATATATATACATATTTCATATTATTCTAGCTGCTTGCGTTCAAAAGTTAAAACGATTTAAATTATGTAATAAATATACCACCGTACACCCTGTATAATGAAATATCTCAAAATGCAAGCGGGCGGAGAGTTGTGAGTAATGATTAAGTACCATATCTAGAATATTTGTACGATAAATCAGCTGGTTATGTCACATTTTGTGTTTATGGCTATTTCTGTTCTAATATTTCTGGAGTATAGTTTATCATACGCTCAGAGTAATAATGCGCTAAGCTATAGAGGAGCCCAAACGTATGAAAACTATTATATGACTATTGGGTATTAAGTTAGCTACAGTTCGCAGCAAAACAATAGGCCGTACTCAGGTCGAGAATTGCTAAATGAATATTAATTTGCATTGTTAATATTTTTAAATATGTACTTGTGTATTTATTATTGCAGGGTTATTCCAATTTATTTTTCTATAATTCGCCTATATTTATTTTATAAAACTGAAAATAAGTGTGTGTGTTATTTTTTTTATTTATGTATTCATTTTATTCACAATATACTTATGTTACATTTATTGAGACATAAATCCCACTTCCATGGAACCATAGTCCTGTGTTGAGTTTGTTTGTTTGTCCCTCACATCTCCTGAAATTTGGACACGTCATTTTAGATACGATTTCAAGGTTAACGTTGCTATTTTCGAGTAAAATTTTAATCGACTTCTACTCGATAAAGACTCAAACTTTATATGGATGCCTAGTGCGCCCCCGACATATTGCCCGTAATCAACTGTCATTATCAACAGTAAACATACTTTAATTCACAAATTTATCTCCCAAATTGAAAAAAAATAGTATCTGCAGTAAACATGTTGATATAAGGAAAGTTTTTAAGCAACATAATACACGTGTCGGGACAATAAATGCTAAAAATCAATGTAAATCATGGGAAAATATTGGTAATCAATGACCTGTGAAAACTGACTCATTTAACACCTTTGACGCTCCTACTGCTGCAACCAAATATACTGCAATTCACCATAGTCAATTTTTATTTATTATAACGCAAATATGCAAGTTATTTACAAACAAAGCTAAGCACAGCTACAAAAGCATTCGATCAAACCATTGTATTTATGTTGTCAAATAAAACAAAATGGCCACCAATTGGTAGCTAACCAAAAATCAACATCGCTTGCGTTCTATGAAACACAGTGATAGAGCTTCTCTCTAGGTTACGCATTATTACTCTGAGATCATACGTGTATTTAAAAGTACATGATTTTTATATGACGAGAAAATATCACCAGATGACCTACCTACCTAATTAAGTACCTAAATCGAAGTTAAAAGACTTTCCGTTTAAGTTATTTATCTTCATAACGAAATATTTTTTCTGTGTGTTCATGATGCGGTAAATAAAAATATAAACAACACGTTATAAATGAAGCAGCTTGGGAATTAGCATAATAGAGCGATTGCCGTATTATTATTCTCAGGGAAGGAATTTAGGACCCGCCTCTAATTTTAGTAATGAAATATCTTCCACCGAAAGGTTGACCATCATTTGTTGTGACATAAACGGGACATAAGAGTTGATAGGAATAGAAAGGAAAAGGTAAAATTATTTAATTTGATAAAGGGAGACAAATGATTTTTGTGTAATAAAAATTCCATCTTCACGAATCATACTATGAGGAACTTCATTAACCTAGATTAGATCATCAAATTGCACGACAATGTTTTTTTTTAATTTATGAAAGAAGTAATGAAAAATATTGCAATCAAAACGAACTATTTTGAACGACGTCACTAATTCATATGAATTTAAAAAAACAATTTTTTATTTGTTTATTTTTTCATACATAGATTATTTACATAGAAATATAATTACGTAAATACACTTTAGAAAAATATAGCTTAATTTTAAGCTACAACATAAATTAGAAAAAATGGCAATAAAGACTTCAGCGTCCGAGCGTGGGCCATTCCTCTTTTGATTTTAGATAAGTTTATAGCATATAAATATGGTATGACATGACCATAAAAAAAAAGAAAAGAAAAACAAAATTAACATATGAAGAAAGAAGAAATACAAAAATAGAACCTTTGAATTCGGAACAAAACAAACAACATTTTTGAGATTACTTCACATTGCATAAGAATTCTTGAAATCGTTGCGCGTCATTCTGAAAGTTACTATAGTTAATTGTTAAATATCATAGTTCATATTGAACTTTATCATCCACTGCCCCAAAATAGAAGAACATCCTCATCGCATTAAAGGTAGGTCCATTTCCGGGCTCCTTTCCTTTACTCAAATACTCCAATCTAAGTAAAAATTTAATGGTATTCATTTTTTAATTATCTAGCCAGTCTTTTGTTAACAAATCGGTTGTTTAGATCTAAATTGGAAAGATCCAACGTTTTACCATAATAATTCCTGCTTACAATTGATTTTTTTTATTGAAATCGGCAACATTCATACCACGATTTATTTCAAAACCAGCAACATCCGATGTGGCCAATTACAGTGATGCATTTTTTAATATGGCCGCTAGTTTGCATTTGACAGTGAGCGCGTGATGGTTTGTTGCTTAAGTTTTTATTTTCCTTTTAAGTTAAATTTCATTTTGTTTTATTTTTGAGGATATTATACTATAAGTGGTGACAACCCTTGGGCAGACAATAAATGACAGAAGTAATCAAAATTGGTTATATTTATTATTGAATATCTTTAGAACCAGTTAAATCATTATATCAAACTCGGTTAAATCCAAAATGAATATTTATTTTTTATGGATACTGTTTAATCTTTTATTTTGTTATTTTTATTAAATACATTTAAACCGTTCTAAACATCTAGATCTCATATTTTAAATAAATTAATCGGATTGCAATAATCGGTTACCGAAAAACGTTGTTTCTAAAAAATCGTTTAGTCAGGATTTAATCATTTATGATATTAACTGACACAATTAATCTCGATATAACGAGTAGAGACGAATGGCAGTTGGATGGAAACCAATTATAATATATAATACGGTGGACATTAACGCCAATTGTTTCCGCGAGTGCAAAAAGGGCCGCTCGAGGATGTGAGGAATGCCTTTACTGGTCCCGCGCCCGCGTCCGGCGACGTGCCTTCCACTGCGCGCTGCGTCACCGCTCTTGGCCGTCATACGCTGCTGTGAAATGGCGGGCCGTTTGAAGGACCTCTGAAAGGCTACTTTTTGTCAGAAATGTTTGCCGGGTGTCCGAAATAGAAAATCTCTTCTATATCCCCTTATACACATTTCTCAATGACGTTAAATAAGAACAAGTAGGTAGGTACTTATTTGATGAAAAAATATCAGTCATTAAATATCTATCTCTTTTAGAACGTGTCAGTCCAACGTGGTATTTTAGTCGGAAAAAGGTTAAAAAAAAGCACCGGCTTTCAAAATATAAATAGAAAATGATTAAGGGCGAGTAGACCCTTCGTGGGAATATAAATTTTAACAAAACAGCTCTTAAATACTAATGCACACATTCGCACTTTTTAAACACACACTATCAATTGAACGAATTTACGCAGAAAACAGCTAGCCACAGAAAAGTGAAACTAAGATAATAGCTTATTGTTATCAAAAACATTTTTTACTTTGTGGTATGATATTTTACACTTATTTGTTCATACATTTGTATGAACCACTTTTTTAAATTTTATTTAATTACACTTCGTGTCAATAAAAATGTTAATAAAAATGGTTTTCGTTTAGATAATTTAGAACGATTAGAAATTAGTAAAGCCATTAATCAAAAACTTCAAATAATCAATTAAATTTAACTTCAAGTCCTCTTTCAAAACTATTCCCGTTATGATTTATTTTATCTTCTTTCTCTCTCTTTCTTTCAATTTTCTGTCTCTTTCATACAATATTTTATTATATAAATAGCAACGCGTGTAATTATAAGTTAGTTAAATTCCTGACGATGTGGTAGTAACATGGAAACCGGTCGAAGTGTAATTAAATAAAAAAAATTAAAGTGGTTTATACAAATTTATAAACAAATAAGTGTAAGATAATAGCACTTACAGTGTGGATAATCAAATCTACACAACAGTTGGAATGTTTTTGACTTGACAAATGATAAATAATTAAAAGATTAGTTTTTTTTATACTACAAACAGTAATCTAATTACGTATTTGACCAGTTTTAGTGATTTTTATAGTACCGTAAGATTTTTCTAGTGCTGTGGGTGTTTTCTGCAAATTGAGAAATGCCGTTTTTGTGATCGACACTATTTTCAGAAGGTGATTAATGCAGTTTTTTTTCTGAAAGCGGTCTGACTGTTTTTAGAAGAACATAGAATTGACCTTACTGCACCCGATAACACCATTTTTTTTTAAATTGTGGACTGTCTGCTTTCTGCATAGCTACGATCAATTGCCACTGAAAGTCACCCAGATTATACATAGAAAACAAATTAGTTTATTCTAAAAATATACACACATACTGAGAGCAATAATTCGCTCTGATAGCGTTCCAAACTTTTGGTTTGGTTTTTTGTTTAACAACAAACGTGTAACGGACACGCTTCCAATTCTCGATCTGAGTACCTACGGCCCGTTGTGTACCGAGCTCATGCAAATATGTAGCGGCAAAAAACCTTTTCTTTAATTGTTAAAATTTACCATGCTATTTATTTTTAATTTTCATAAGATATATTTGCTTTTTTAAGATTTACCTAAATATATCAGTTTTGGGATCATTTAAGAGTTGTAAATAGCTCACTATTATCGATCTTTGGACCACTAACCCGTTCCCGTTTTTTGAAATTATTTATTATATTTGTATACCGGACGTCCGAAGACGGCAGATGAAACTGGGCGCTTTCATGGGTTTTCGAATGGTTCTATCTTACGAAAGAAACAATTGACCAAAAAAGCAAAACACCAGAAACCTGCCTATGGTAAATATCTGCAATGTGTAAAAAAATCACTGGTCTGGTGCCATATTTCTGGGAGAAAATACGGGAATTAGTTTGTATGAAGTAATAAAGTCAGACCGCGTTTCCTCTTAACAATTAGTAAAGTACATTTTTACCCAAGTACTTAGATAATAAAGTTCACACATCGATATGCTGATTTACAAATGTATATAATGTAAAATATGTACAATAAAATATACTCAGTATTTAACTGTTAGCGTTTGCTTACCATGCAAGAGGTCTCGGGTGCGATTCCCAACTTGGTTGACATGAAATATTAATTTGAAAATGAGGTTTTACACTGGTTCCGGTGCGTCTATGTGTATTAATAGGTCGACGATTTTATTTGAGAACATATATCCGGTTTCTATGGTTAATAATATTTAAGCTTAAGAGGAAACGCGGTCTGACTTTTCTTCAGACAAACGTATTCCCGTATTTTCTCTCTGAATAATGGCACTACAGTAGCGATTATTTACACAGTATAGATATTCACAATTGGCGCGTCTGTACTGTTTTTTTTTTGTTGATAAATTGTTTACTCTGGAAACTAGAACCATACAAAACATTTAATTTATATAGATAATTTATATAGCGCCATTTTTGTGAAAATCACCTCAAGGGCGCTGTACAATTAATAAATATCCCAGTACGTCTTGCAGCTACAGAGCGCATGGACGGTTGGGATTCTAGTTCCTTGTTTTAAATTAAGATCAATCAAAAATTATAACAGATAGAAGCTAGATTACAGGACGTCTTGCAGCTACAGAACGCATAGACAGTTAGAAATTTAGCCCCCATTTTGTGTATTAATGATATTTAAAAAAAAAAGAATAGTAAAAAAGAGTAAGATTACAACACATCTTGCAGCTAGTAAACGCATAGACGATTGGAATTCTAGACCCCATTTACAAAATTTAGGTATTTTAAAGTTGATATATGAAAGCTAGATAACCAATCATCGTGCAGCTACAAAGCGCATGGACGAGTGGAATTCTAGCAAAGTTAAAACAATATCAATAAATTTATTAAACATTGAGCATAGTAGTAAATTGGTCAAGTATTCATGCCAAGAAGTAAGCAATAAAAAAATAAATAAATCAAACACTCCATGGTTAACAAAGGGAGATAGATGTCCGAAGAGAAGCTTTTGTAGACAGTAGGTAGATACCGTAGCCATATGGCCCGCTGGCTGCTAGATAATTTCTGGAAACGCACGTGTGTAGTAGTACAAAAACCCGTAAAAATGCCCAGTTTTATCTACTGTCTTCGGGCGTACGGTATACCCATACCCGGTACAAATATAACTTCTTTTGAAGAACGCAAAACGTACCGATACAGACAGTTTTATTCTGATACCCTGTCCAAAAAAATAACAAAATCGGTTCAGTTTTGAGGTGCGCGAAATGGGACAGCGAAACGTCGATTTGGTCTATTCGAACAAAAGGTTTAACATGCAGTTGTTTTTTATGTTATCAATGACAGATATCCACAGAAATACATTAAATACACGTACAATACATACTAGTGTGTTTGCGTGAGTGTAAGTGAGTGAGAGGGTGGGTGAGTGGGTGTTATTTTGGAATGAGAGTGGACATGTGTGTAAATATTGCACAAGTGTCAAGTGTCGAAAATACAAATATATTAAAAATATTAAGAATTAGAGATAAAATAAAATAAAATAAAATGAAATAAGATAAGAAAAAATAAGACTTTATTATTGAAACTCAGTATAAGACAAAAAAGTATGTTTTAAGAGGCGCATTTTAAATGTTATTTTTTTACAATCAAATGGATCAATAAGGGGAAAGTTCAAATTATATTCACTAACAAAACGTATACGTGGAGAGTTCTGGGCATAGTTCGTACGAACTGCTGGCAGATGAAATAGAGAGCTCGACGTGTGACGGGTGCGGTAGCTGGGGACATTTAATGATAACTCCGACAAAAGAGCCGGACTATCAAGGCGTCCACTAAGTATGTCATGAAGCACCCCCATGTCCAACAGTAGACGGCGATCTCCTAAAGTAAGCAAGTGGTGTTTTTTGCAGGAAGACATATAATTGAGATCGGTATACCTGCATCTCCAATTAAGATGTCTAAGAAATGTCCAAGTGTTTGAGTATCTATTTATCAAAATTATCTGTCTTCACAATTTATATAAACCAAAACACAAAAATAATTATGTATAGGTACATATTTAATTTAGACCAATTACAATAAATTGATATCGAACTTTCGATTGTGTTTATTTAATCTATACGAGTATGTACTCAAATCTAGCAATAGCAAAGCATTGCCGGGTTCAGCTCGTCTAATATAAAAAGAAAACGTCTCTCCACTCTATGGATTCTGAGAATTTCATAGTTCCATTTCCGAGCTGCCATTTCTTCAGCCGGTAAACCGGGTTACGTCCGCTGTTGACTTTGCTTCCAGGAAACGAATTACCACCTGGTCGTTACTTAACCAGCTTTTTACGACAGTGTAGAAAACTGGACAATTGAGCTTTAATATTTTCCAGATTGACGAAACAGGCTTTTAAAGGACACACGTAAATCTTTATTTAAATGTTGATAGTTTGCGCTATCTCAACACGCGTTTAACTGAGTCTAGAACCTAAATATACTCGTGTGTAAATCATTATTTGAGCACATATTAGAATATGTTTTTATGTGTACTATTTCAATATTCAAAATAACTTTAAAAAATAGGTTGTACACGTACGAGTCGTTTCAAGATGCACTGTCAATCATCTATTTGAATCATCAATACTGTTCTTTTATCTTCGAGTGGTCATAAAAAGTTTTATTTGTAAACCTACTCGTACAATCGCCGGAATTGATTAAAGTACACCGGCGTAATCGGCAAACTGCTGCTTTGTAGAGCGTCGTCTTTGTCACACATACATGAATACAGCTACCGATCTCCTGGGACAGAGACGACACTCTACAAAGTCGGCAGTCTCATTCTTAAGCCCGATGTATTTTATTTACTGCCGGGTATTGTGCATATTATGTTTAGTATAAACGATAATTAAATAAATGATTTTGAAAAATATAACAAAAGGGTAAGTTTCTGCATTCTTCCATTTATTTAGTAGGTACCACATTATTACTTAAATATCAATTTTCAGTTTCTTTGATGATTTTTCTGAATAAGTCATGATTTTTCTTAATTTTTTATGTAAATCATAAAAAAATTAAAAAAAGAAAAAGAAATGGTTTCAAAATGGTTTATTATTTTACAGAATGTTTCATGACTTTTTAGAAGGCTGCATAATTTTTCAGACTGGTTTATGATTTTTCAGCATGGCTTATGATTTTTTAAATTTATGAGAGTTATTGTATTCAGGACTTTTTTTTAACACGAAATTCAATAATATTCCTTATCAGGGATCTGTCAATTCTACGGTATGTAGATATTAGACTTCGACTTGATTTGACCTGAATACTATATGATGAATTATGACTATCGACCTATCGACGTATAATTGATTTGATAGTTGGATATAAACGGCGTACTTCCCTATATTCGATACTGGTTTTTACCCTTTTTATCAACGGGTTGTAAAAATATCCGATAAATCACGATATCGAATTAATAGAATGAATCGAACCGCAAACGAGAGAGACAAGAGTGACGTTCCTTATGTTATGTTGTTGTTTCAGTTCAACGTGCAGTCGCAGCCTCTGTCGCAGGACCTGTACGGGTCGGGGGCGGTGGGCTCGGGCTCCGTCAGCTCGGGGGGCGGGCCCTCTCCCGCGGGCAGCCCCCCGCGCCCCGCGCCTCGCCTGCGCGCCAAAGAGGAGGACCTCAGCCTCCACGGCCGGACCAGTGCCGAAGGCAACGGAAAATACGCTTCAAGTACGTACATATAAACCCCTCCAAACTACCGAACTATATAATTCTATATATTGGAAGCACAGTGCATCCAAAGTCCATTTACATTTTAAAAAAAGTTTCCATTGCAATTGAAATGTTACGATTTAAATTTGTCTCAACAGAAAGGGAAAACATTTTTGAGAAGGTAATATGGAAGTCTAGGCATTTACAGGGCTTATGATCTGTCATTGGCCACTTAACATCACCATTGTAACATTCACTATTCTGCCTATGTTTGAACATCCACATTTCCATAACTCAACTATTTACTTTTGTGAAGTAAAAGCGAAAAAAATCAACCTCGTCCTTCTCTTTCCGCACCT
This sequence comes from Micrasema longulum, assembly GCA_022494885.1. Lineage (NCBI taxonomy): Eukaryota > Metazoa > Arthropoda > Insecta > Trichoptera > Brachycentridae > Micrasema > Micrasema longulum. Next base: position 19,137 of record JAGVSM010002587.1, on the reverse strand, counting down.
AATGGTGCATAGGGCAATGTATTGGTATATTAATCGCATTGTATCTTGATCACTTTTTTATTTTCTACATATATATATATTTTTACATGAAGGTAAGATAATCGGTCTTACGCTTCAGGTACCAGTTCATGTATTATGAAATATTTCAGTGTAAAAACACCCTTTTCAATTGATATTTCATATCAACCCTGTCGGGAATCAAACCCGAGACCTTTTGCATGGTAGGCAAACGCGCTGACTAATACATTACGAGGCGGAACACGAGGCCAGAAAAAATATGCATAAATTATTTTCAAGCGTTGCCTAATAGGTACAATGGTTCGGCCGGATGAATCTCACCCACATTATAAAGGTTTCAGCTCTTTTTTGAGAAGACGTTGCAATTTAAGAGGCGTCGTACTATTGACAGACGAATCTACCATAAACTGCCATGGAAACCCGCTGATTTGGTTGTTTGGGTATAAATATGACAAGTCTATTTAATTTCTCGTAGTATTATTTTTCCTGTCAATTGGTCCGGTGAGTCCCGGTGGCAGTTTCTCTGATTCGGACATTTTAAAACAAAAGATTTGGTAAGATAATCAAGCTAAAGTAAAAAAAATAAATGGCAATTATAATGAGAACACCAATTATTATTTTTGGATTTTAAACAAAATGAATGAAATTTCGTTTCACCGAATAAAAAATAGAGTTATTACAAAACAAAACTTAATAATTTAAAACATTTATGTAACTATAAATCAATGCAAAGAAGTTGTTTGGTAGAGAGGGACATAGAGAGACAGAGAAGAGCCATTAATGTCAGGGCCTCTATGCTAGCGAGACGCTTCTTTCAATGCAGTAACGACGTGAAGAAAATCATATTTACTTCGTATTTGACGTCCATGTATACAGCGGAACTTTGGAACAACTATACGCAAGGAGCGTGGAATAAATTCAGGATCACGGATAACAACTCATACCGACAATTATTCGGATTACCTAGGTACTGCAGTACCTCTGAAATGTTTACAGCTGGACGAATAAACACCTTTGCTGCCCTGCTTCGCCAAAGAGCCTGGAGCCTATGGGAACGCCTAAAAAAGTCTAATAACGAAATTCTCCAAGCCACTGCAGAGTGGATCCAATCACCGTTGTTCAAGCGATGGCGCGATATGTTAAGACCACCATAAGTGCTGCAATATAAATATGTTTATATTTATGTTTATTTTATATTTATGTTTATTGTTATATTTATGTTTATTGTTATATTTTTGTTTATATTTATATTTATGTTCATGTTTATATGTTTATATGGTAGAATTGGCTCTGCACTTTATAGCCATTTTACTGGAATAAAAATTTAAATAAATAAATAAATAATAAACCTATGTCATTTCACATGGGTAATGTAGTAATAATTTTATATTTTATTCGTACTGTACACAGGGAGTTTTATTCGTACTACTGGACTGTGCTTTCTTTAGTGGATATTGCATTAGTTCTTTTTCTCGTTTGTGGCCACTGGAGGCTTAGCCTGGAGGCTAGTGGAGGTCTGCTATTTCTTATATTATCTATACAGTTTTGCCATTATAATAGGACCGCATTTGCTGTAAAAGTCCTGTGGGCGCGGGTGGGAGAAAGGCAAACGCCATGAAGGCATTTTTCACTGACTTTTCGGAGTAAATTTTTTCCCTTGCAATTTTTTTTTGGGAAAAAAAATGGTAATCAGTTGGAGCGAGGTCAAGCAAGTATGGTGGTGATAGAGAGTCTTAAGTTTCAGTTTCAGCTCTTGCAACTTAGACTGCTGTGAAGTGTGCGGCCAGGCGTTGTCGTGAAGCAGCAGTGGCCATAAGCGATTGACCAGCTTAAGTTGTTTAACTACAAACTCTTCAATCTTGTTTGTTATGTTATTAGACCTACGTCTGCAGTTACTGTTGAATCAGATCGTACGAAGCTCTAGTGGATGACGCTTCTTTTAGGTGATTTTTCGTTTTCGGCATTATTTAGTAGAATTCATATTCATATTTATTCATTCTTTTTTTGTTACAAACTATGATTAATAATAAAAATAATGTGACCTCACTGGGAGTTACCCGTGCCGAGAACACTTAACAATATACTTTTTACATTTGAGAATAAACAAAGAAGACTAACTTAATAAACAGAGATAATTAACAAAATGTTCAGACAGTTTTTAACACTACGTATTTATGTTTATAATTAATTTATGCAGATCTATATTATTTATATTACAAAACGCACAATGAAATAACACAAACCTAACACGAGCTATAAACTTGTGGAGCAGTTGATTCAATATTGGTTTGGGCGAATGAGACCATCCATTTTACTTCTACCTAGCTCCACTATCCATTTTATAGCCTTTTTGAACATTTTCTCGTTACTAATTGTTTTAATAGATAGTGGAAATAGGTTGTAGATTTTAATGAAATAATACTAAAAATCCCTTTGTCCGAAAGTGGTATTAGTTTGTATTTGTTTAAGTTGTCTTTGTATTGAGGATCTAGTGATTATATTATTTGTATGTGATGTATTGTAGGGGTTATGTATTTCATTTGAATAAGAGTAGTTTTTGAATCTGTAAGTGTGTATTGCTTTAGCGTATAATTGCTTTGGTGTCATAAGTTGTGATTTGTGGAATATTTCATCAGTACGTGTCTGTATCGTGACTCTGAGTATTATTTTAATTAAGGATTTTTGTGCAACAAATAAACTTTTTAAAACTGTGTTACTCGCATTATTCTAACACTACGATGAACACTTACGGTTGTCGTACAAAATCCATTTCTTATCGATTCTACTCAGAATTCTCTAGTTATTGTGTTGGCTTAGCAAAGCGATGCAGGCACGATTGCGAGGTTGTAGCTGGCTTTCATTCAGCTCATGGGGTACCATTTTTAATGCCGCTGATTTCTCAGTCGTAGTTTAGTATGAGTCTATCTATCGCTTTCAATTCGTTACCTTCAACCTTAGTCTCCGGTCTTCCATGGGTTTCATTGTTTTTGTCGAAATTTCCCGTGAGGAAGGGATTGAACCAAAAAGTAAAGTGTCTTTGCTTTTGGTGTTTCCGCCACGTATTATTATGAACATATTTATTGATTTATAGTGCCGTCTGCACCGCATGGGTATCGCGAGGGAAGCCGTATTCGAAAAAAATGTGAATTTTTAGCTTATGCATCATACAATTCATGAATATCCGAGCAATAATAGCAAACGATGAAAAAAAATCATTTTGAATAAGAAGTATCCTGGTTTGAAAGAAAAATAAATGTGAATTAAAAAATTTATATGCAAATGGAAGTTCTACGTTAAAATTTGCCAGGTTGAAAAACCGGCAATTCCATATTCTGTAAGCACCAAATATTTCTAGCACCAGTCAGTACAACCCCTCCCCACTTGCTTTTTCGCTACGAGGACGGGAGCAGCAGCCTGGGTCCAGTGCGTGTTTTACCATCCCATACATCTCTAGCGAGAGTCGGTACAACCCATCCTGACTGCCTCTGTCTGTCCGCAGCCGCCACAGCCGCGGAGGAGGACGAGGACGACAGCAGCTGCCAGGGCGCGGGCGGGTCCCGGGCGCAGTACGTGTCCGCCAACTGCGTGGTGTTCACGCACTACTCCGGGGACGTGGCTAGCGTGGTGGACGAGCACTTCACGCGCGCGCTGGGCTGCGCGGACAAGAGCGCCACGGGCACCAATAAGGGTAAGTTTGTCCTTACTCTTGTATGTACATATAGCGTTGCCGATTTGATAGACCGAAAATCCTGGAGGTAAATTAAATACTACTAAAATCAAATAGGAGTATTAAAAATATTTGCTTTTAACATATCGACGCTGGAAAGGAAAAAGTCAGCAAGCGACATGTAGCAACTTTACAGAACAGCCAATGAATTTTTATTTTGACTAATAAAAAAATCTCATACATACCTACGAATTATTTTGGTGTACAAAAAAAAGTGATTCTTAATAATCATAATAAAAAAAATTGCTCTTGCATAGAATTGCTAAATGTCACTTGGTAACTTTTTCCTTTCCGATATGATATTAAAAAATATTTTTGAAACTCCAATTTTATATTAGTAGTTTTTTATTTGTATGTACGCACAAATTGCTATTCTAAAAAGTATTTTAAGTGAAAAACAACGTCACAACTACATACATAATATTTTACGTGTACATGTTTTCTTAAAATTGTACTGTTTCACGGGGAGCGCAGAATCCGATAGATTTTTTGACAAAAGTCAATTTACTGTACGTCAGGTTGCGGCATTTGCAATAAGGAAGTTTAGCGGCGTTTTTTAAAATTGTTTATGTCTCGTATTATCAGCGCTATGATTTTTAAAAGTTTTGTATTTTTTACATTACTTCGTCTCCAGTTATCTTTTCATTTTTATCGTTGAGTTCTGCTACTTAAAAGTGTTTTTAATAAATGAATGTCTCCATACAAGTAAATATTTGAAAGATTGAAAAAATTCAAATGTAGTTTTATTAAAATATTTATTTTTATTTTTTCGTACATTTATAAGAAATTTCACCTTACAATTTAATGCTCTAATTTTTACCGTGCGCATAAAAACATTTTTGTATCCAATTTTCCGTAGGGCTAAAGTTGGTCATTGTAATAAATGTAAGCAATAGACGCCATAACCTCATATAATGTTTCAACTGTTTGGGTTTTCTTAACTTTTTTATTTATTACAAATATATTTGGATAATTTATATAGCCTAATTTTCGTGAAAATCCCCTCAAGGGCGCTGTACAATAAATAAATATCCCAGCACGTCTTGCATCTACAAAGCGCATGGACGATTGGGATTCTAGTTCCTCGTCTCCAATTATGATATATTACAATTCTGATATATAGTAGCTAGATTACAGCACGTATTGAAGCTACAGAACGCATTGAAATTAAGTAATCTAGCCCATATTTGCATTTTTATTTTTATTTTATGTGACAATGAAGTTTGTGATATTTTAAGAAACTAAATAAAAAGCTAATTTATTAAAAAAGAAGTTAGATTACAATAAGTCTTGCAGCTACTGATCGCATGGACGGTTGGAATTTTAGACCCCATTCACTAAATTAAGATATTTAATAGTTGATAACATTTACCTATTGAAGCAGCTACTATTATTGTGGATAATGTATAAAGCGCCATTTTTGTGAACATCACCTCAAGTCACCCTTTTAAATAAATATTTTATATCAACCATGCCGGGAATCGAGCCCATGACCTCCTGCGTGGTAGGCAAACGCGCTGACCATTACACCTTGAGGCTGACAATTTTTTTTACATTGTAATAAATAGTATTCATCATACATAAATCGATTCTGGAAGGTTTTTGCTGCATTCTGGGAGTCGAATGAATAGCATTTCCAGGTGAATCCCGGAATTCAGGAGGGTTGGCAACCCTATGTACATATTGTATGTATCTCATGCTTAACTAAGCAGAAGCTATTTTTATTTACCGTTCATTAAAAAAAAACGAATGTTGTTTGTTAACATTTAAAATCATTTTTTTATATTTAAAAAAATAATATCTTTTTAATTTTTTAAATGTGCATTCTCGGCGAATGCAGCCCTGGAAAACGATGAAAAAAACACTTTTGTTCCCAAATTTTTTCTTCTTAATAAAATTTTTAAGAGCTACAAATATATTCATGGCAAAGATGTACATCCCGCTGAAAACTGAAAGTAAATCGGTCCAGTTGTTATTCAGTCTATCGAGGACATAAATGCGAACATTGCCTTTTATAAATGTGGATGGTACACATTGGCTTAGGCTCTAAAGTAATACATATTTGTATTATATGTGCATACACAATATAAATTCAACTAAACAATACTTTTATAAAAAAAGCGGTCGATAAAAAAATAGATTTCAGGAAACTGACTTTTTGATAATTACCTACGAATTTGTTATACATCACTCAAATTTATAGCCTAATTCATTTTTACTTTAGGTATTTTATTAATTTTTATTTGAGAACGATATCAAATATATTTAATCAGGGGTGCACTGTATATATTAAATGTCAGAGAATATTATTTTCTAATTTCTGAAAATCCGATAAAAAGAAATAAATTATAAGGAATTTAAGGAACGAATCTGATTGTGATCCATATAAAGCAAATGTTGTTTGTAAACATAAGAAATTTTTTTGTTTTATACACAAAAAAACAACACCTTTAATTTTTTTCTACATGGATTCCCGTCGAATGCAGCCCTGGTGATCGATGAATAAAACATTTACGCTCCGAATTTTTTTTCCACAAAACGGATTATGGATTTTAAGAGCAATAAATATAGGTTCCCATGGCAAAGCCCATCATTTTGATAAAAACCGCACGTAAATCGGACCAGCAGTTATTTAGTCTGTCGAGGACACACATACGATCATTGCCTTATATAGGATATGTAGACTAGTAAGTTATAACACCATTAAAAATAAAAACGCCTCTATAACGCCGACCAGAAACCTTACAAAAACCATTTAAATATATATCGCAGACCAGAAACCAATCTCTATTAAATGTTTCTAAATGTTCCACTAAATTTTTTCAAAATTAATTTTTAAATAGAACCCGCAATATGCGCAATCGTAAATTAAATAGTATTGATATCAATAACATATATTTAACGTCCTTTAAAAATTAAATTTAAAAAAAAATCAAGTTATTATGTCGCGCCTTGAATCCGCAGCCTATATTATGCAGGTTATGTGCAGTTCTGTATGTAGGCACATAATAAATGTACTCTGTATGGTCAACTATAGTTGTATTAAATATGATAATGTGCAACTGTGTGACCAATATTCAAAAAAAGATACGAGTATGTATATTTTTTAAAATATGTACTACATTTACATTTTAGTGATATTACAAGTTGTGTATGATTAATTATTTTATATTATGTATAATTTTTATGTGACATTTACAATAACAATATTATGCGGAAACCTCTAATTGGACTTTATGATATGTATTTATAGTATAATTGTATCTTATAAATTTATAAATGTCTTTTGGCTTTCAAATGAAATAAAATAAAATAAAACAATCTTTTTTTTTTGTTTCTTTGTTTATTTTTCCGTGCATATATTTACATAGAATTTTAATTACAAAAATACACTTTAAAAAATACATCTTAAAATTTAGCTATAACATAATTTGGAAAAAAATGCCCACAAAGATTTCAGCGTCTGAGCGTGGGTTATTCCTTTTTTAATAATTTAAAAGTTTATAGCATATAAGTGATGTATGACATAACCACGAAGAAAGCAAAAAAAAACACACAAGATCAACATATGCTGATAGAACGAAAGACAGGATTTATTTGCAGTATTTCATTATTATAATTATTTTTTATTTAAAGAAGGTGTCTATCTATTCCTTCCATGCTAATCCATGACCTCAACAAACCTACTTTAAACGGCATCAGTAATTTAATGTTTTGTAATTCTTTAGGTAGAAGATTGAAAGATCTTGGACCAACATGTAAGGAGTGCCTCTGTGCGAACTTAGTTCTGAATCCTGGAACTGACAGTACACTATCGGATCTGCCGCTAATCCGATTCAGATTATTACTCAATATTTCCCTATTTAAGTAAACATATTTCAGGCACTGAAATAAATATAATTTTCTAAAATTAAGGAGTCCACTCTCTAAGTATAGTGCATTACTGGGAAATAGTCTTTGTTTTTTGCACATGATCTTAATAATACTTTTTTGTGCAATTTCCACTTGAGCGACGTGTGAAGCCTCTGTGTCCCTTTTAATTTGAATCAGATGACATTTCCGGCCAAGACGCGGAAGATTTCGTCCCTAAAGATGTCTTAACATTGACACTTTTTTCGAAATAAAGGCGTTTCAGAAGTACAGATTAACATTTTTTAATAAAATTATTGCTGATATTGATTGTCTGGAGCCTTTAACTGATAAAGACATAGTATTAAAAATAAGTAATGATCATGACAGTGAAAACCAATAAGGATTAGAGGCATAGGAATGAGTTGCACATACTCAAGCTGTGTCTGCCTTTAATACTAGCATAGAACGGGCGGATGAAGTGGATATTGGAAATCTCAATTCGTTGTTTACGTCGCTAAATAACTCTCGTCAAAGAACTTTATGTATTTGAATTCTTTATTATACTTCAATAGTATAACATTTTGCATGATTGAAACATACTTTCTGTTACAAAAAACTTTGTTTTATTTCGAAAAATGCCTTTCAAAATATCTGCATATTTATAATCCGAACGCTTCTTATATCCGAACAGGGTATAAATTTTGGCTGTTCGGACTAATCGAGGCCCTGCTGAGTTATATTTATGTGTACATTATGAAGTAGAAGATGTAAAGTATTGTAAAGTAGATATATTTGTGTAAAGTTCGTATGTGTGTTGTGTGTACCAAAATATAGGATGGAGGTGGGTGTTCATTAGTTGCAAACTCGTTCAAAACTAATTAAATTATAGGTGGAAGAGGGGAATTTAATTACGTCTTAGGAACTTTCTCCGCTAACCCCTTGTCGGAGTTACTTACGCCTTTAGATAAGCAGCTTCATAGAATTAATTAATTCGACTTTAGCAAGGGAACTTACAGAATTAACCCACAAATTAGGAAGTTAAGAACTCCCCCCACTGCTTGAATCAATCCGTGAGAAAAATGATCTCATAATCTCCCTTTCCGCGCATTGCCCATCCAGAAAAAACATCTGATCAAGTCTGAAATGCACAATTTGTTCACTGAAGTGTTGTACAATAATTCGATTCGAGGAAATTTTCTTGTCTTAATTAACCAACAAAAATATAATTAAATAAACCAGGTCCTGGAAACCGAACCGGAAATCATTTGATTACGGTTATAACAAATTGAGATTACTTTGTATAATAATATGTATTTGATCAATTTCTCTAAACATTTTGATGATTTCAAACGATCTGATTATCTGCTTCATAATTTGACTCAATTGATTAATGACGTATCGGTACCAAATCTATTACTGATTTGATTTGATTGTGTTGAAAATAAGTATTCGTAATATTTACTAAATATCAATTTTGTCGGCAACGTTTTGACAAAAAGCCCCAGCCGGTTTGCATTTGTTTATTAACGGATAATAAAGGTTAGAATTAATATTCAATGACTGAAAATACAAAACACGCGGGAAGTAGTAACTTGAGTGTGTTTCTGATAGATAAGTCTTGACGCGATCACCGCCCCGTTACCGCACACAGGTCGGGTCTACATTAGAATTAAATATTCAAATTAAATAGCCTGTTGGAGATAGTTTAGATTGGTTTGTGGTGCCATTCGAGATTCAAGCATGACACTTTACTGATCCTCACCTGGCGGGGTCCATTCATCCTCTTTATCAGGACTATAAAAATATCACAAGACCAATTAAAATTCTATTACCCTGTAATAAAGCGCCGTGTGGAGTCCGATACGTTTAACGCTACCGAAACTTTTCATTCATGTTTTGAGTCTAAACCTCGAGATATGCGGAGAATGTAGTCGCTATTTTAGAGCTATTATCGCCTACTATTTTTCAATTGGCCCGAAGAAACATATATAAAGCCGCTCGTTTTAATATCTACATTACAATACATTTTATACGACGTCAATATATTTTGAAATCATTAACTATGCACAACTATGCATATGTCATCACTGTCATACGTATTATTATATAACTTTTGATTCCATTTTCGACATGTATTATAAATTTTGATTATTTTTATTTTTCTATTATTATTTTGTATATTTTGAATATTGTTTTGATTATTTTGCATATTGTTTTAATTACCTGTTTATTGTTTTAATATGTAAATAAATATTTTTGATTTATATACCGAAGAGTCCCGACTTAACATGGAATTTTCTAACAAGTCGGGACATAAAAAAGATATCATTGTGTCTATGTAAAATTGTGTATTTTGTGCATTAAAAAAAAATATAAAAAAATAGTACCTACTACTACAATGTTGAGATTAAAAATATGTATTAAGGTAATCTATATAATAATTTTATTTAGAAATGATTGATTGTGTCTGTCCTGTACGGGCCTGTTGTACACGTATTGAGCCGATCCACTTGGTCTGGTAAAATTAGGGTTTTATTTATTAAGTTTCTACTCGAGAGTGAAAATTTCGCTAAAGATATCGAGTAGAGATTAGTCGGCCTCATGGGGTACTGGTTCGCTTGTTTACCTATCGATTGATAAATTAAATAATTTTTTAAAAAAATATATTTTTCCATTCCATTTTATCGGGCTCTTTTTACTAGCGTACCTATATTTTCACGGTGTTGATCTGACCGGCCATATTAACGTATAGGAACTTGAGCCTTATTATCAAGAGAATTGGAGTCATTTTCGCATGTTAAAATTACGTCGAGTAGAGCTTTGAACGAACAGAGAAAACAAAAGAAAGAAACGTAAGACGAAACGCTTTGTGTGAGGAGAAAAGAGTTTAAATTTCTCGCTTATAACTTTAAACGGACCCGAAAATGAAACTGTCAAAAGTCAAATCATGTCAAATAACTTAAACTGTATTTGTGTTAATATTATGTTAATAAAATTAGTATAAAACCACTCACCGACTTATCTGTCTACCGGTTTCGAGACGTAACCCACCCGTAACTTCGTCAGGACAATAACACTACACCAACATGCAAATATCACTACACACCTTCACCATAGTAGATTTGCAAAAATATAAAATCGACATGCAGGTTAGACACATGCTTCACTACGCCACCACCGAGGGTTAATGACTTATGAAGCTAATATTTCAAAAGGATTAACAATCGGAAAAGGAGGAAAAAGGGAGGGGGAGGGTAGGGTGACCATTACAATGAAATATCGAATAATGGACTATATTGGAAAGTTACTTGATTATTAATTAAAGGGACATTATTTTTCAAAGCCTTGTTTATGTAAAAAATCTCCATATTATTTACTTTCAGTCCTTTATTATTTATGTGTAAAACTTGAACACCGGTATCTTTATTAAATTCATGATTTGAGTCTATAATGTGGTTGGCGAATTCTGAGAAGTTGTTATTACTAAGACATCTCATGTGTTCTTTAACACGAGTATCGAAATTTCTTGACGTTCTTCCAATGTAGACTGAAGAACAAGAATTGCAATTTAATTGGTAGACACCCGAATTATTAAATACATTATTTTTATCTTTATTATTTTTTATAAGTCACATTGTAAAATTTCAACCTTTTAATCCAATAGCATCAAATGATATTTCTCGTTTGACTAAATTACGCAATATACTACAAAAAGTAATGTGCTTCAATTTTGAGATGGTAAAACATTTATACGGCTGTCAAGTCTGCGCTCGCGAATATGTAGCCATATAAACATTGAAGGGTTAAGTCGGTCTTTTTTTCCATTTGAAACATTTGCGTTTCTATGATTTACACATATTTATAATATTTTAATTCTGGGGATCATTTTTGAAGAGTTGTAAATAAGTTGCGATAGAGCGGGGATGCCAACCTTTGATCTGTGAGTCCGCGACACTACAACCCGATTTTACGCTATCTTTTTTATTTAAATTTCAAAAAAAGGAAAGTTTTTCAGGAATGTAAACAATTATATGCTTTTCATTATTTTTATTTTTATAGATAACTTATATAGCGTCATTTAAGCAAAAAAAATCTACGCAGTCAATTGGTTATTTATTTGTATACCAACATTGTTATGTTTTTTTTTTATATTGCGAAGAGAAGGGGGTATTGTTAATAATTTTATGGGCCTTAAGATGGCCTTTAATCAAGCTTACACTAAAGAATAGCTATACACCTGAATAAAAAAAGGTTACTTATAAAAATATTATTTCTGCCAAGTACAACTGTACCTACTAAGCTTATTCCATCATTTATTTTTTGACCATACAACAGTTTTTCGTACATCTATGAACAAACTGCGTGCGTATGTACATTTACAAATACTAATAAGTTATTCGTATTAATAAAAAAACAAAACAAACTATTTAAAGTCAAGCGTCTAACGAAATATAAATCGATCATAATCGATGTGTCTTTATTGATGTATTACTTGATTACTGTGGTGTTTTACACCTAAGGTTTGTTTTAAAAGAATAAACTGTAAGAAAACAATGTTTGCTCTGCCTCACGAGACTTTTAAAAAATAAAAATTATTGTAAATAAAAAAAGATAATTCATAGATATCCCACATAAATACGGAAAAATATAACTATGATCATTGTTAAAATATCAACTAAATAAAATTTAGCCGGATGAAATGAAAATTTTGTGATCATTTTTATGCGCCAACGATATTTTACTTTAAAATATCTGGAAAAATAACATGTTTTTTAAATGGTTTAAATTTTAGATAAATGCAATCCATTTTACAAGAGAAAAATATGACAGATCGCGGTCTCATTCTAGCGCTTTACCACGTTGGACTCACGCATAAACGTAGAATAAGTAACCATGGTCGCTATCCCAGCTTTACACTGAGTAAAACTTAAGTTTTACTCAGTGTAGAGCTGGTTGATTTTTTTATTTTGAATTTCTTCGAATCCACGTCTTCGGTAATGTCGGTGTAAATACGTAATTTACCTTCCAAAAACGAATTTGAAATTAACATTGTAAAGTATTTGATGAGACGTGACATTTCATAACATGACATTATAATATAATTTCGTATAACCCTAACGGTTTTTTGAAATTATATCTAAATAAATATAAATACTGACGTAAAATATTAATTTTAATTAAGCGAAATAATCGACATGAAGTTATTTTATAACGTAAACATGAATTATTATGATTGACTTATTATTTAGTCTAGCGAATGTATTTCGAGAAACATTTATTTTGGTAAGATAAATACTGTGTTTATTTGTTTATATTTGAATCATAATGCATTCTACATAAATGTATTTTACCAAGTCAAAAAACTATTATCTACTGGCTATTCGGTATTCGTTTAAAATATATTGTCTTTATTATTGCCTTTTTTTGTCTGTTAAAATATATTGATTTACCCAAATATTTCAATTTCGAAACCATTTTCAACGAGTAATAACTCATTATTAGAAAATGGTAATCAAGTTGTGATATAGTGGAATTCGAACCTCGGACATCTGAGCCATGAGTCCGCAACACTAACCACGGGATTACAATCCGATTAATTTTTATTTCATTTTACTCTTTACCATTCAATTATACGAGTTTTATTAAATATGAGTATATTTATATCGTGGAAATTTACAGCTCTATTCTGAGCCGTGAAAAGTTTTATTTATTTGTTGCTTAAATATGTTTATTAGGCAAGAGGCATACCGTAATAAAATTACCTCTAACTTTCATGTATACTTAGTATAATGACCACTAAAGACTCAACTTCCCAATAGAACCACTAATTTGGCACCTTGCACTAATGCTCCCAGGGAATCTGGCTAATGGTTCTCTTTACATTGCAATGTCTTGCAGCTAATGGAGATTGCAGTAAATAATAATAATACTTACTTCAAGTCAAATTTCCGAATAAAATAGTTCAAAGTTTATTTTGCCGCATATTTAAAAAAAAATATTTTTCTTAACAGATTTAAATAAAAGCTAAAAAAAACGAAAAAGAAAACGTGTGGGTAATAAAAAACTTTTTTTTTTAATAAAAAAAAGTGAATGCCTGCGAATAAAGAATTAGAAACTATGATCACAAAAATATGTACATTTTTAGCAATAGTTGATTAAAATGCATGTCTGGTATATTTTTGATTTCGTTTTGTTTCGAAGAAAAGCTCATTCTGCGTAAAATAAACTTCTTCAATTAGAAATTTCAACAGGGGTGTAAGTTTTAGGGTGACCGATTGTCAACAATGTTATAGCTTTGTGGGGTTCATAGTCCATAGATCGATGCCACACATGCTAAATAATTGACCTGTAATTATAGTGTGATGATCGATGAAGTGAGTCATCATTTTCCATAGAATCCAATACAATAATTTATGCAACTCTAACAGTATTGCACAGAAAGACGAGATCGTCTGCTGTGATGAACATGCTTAAGTTATCGCAGTCGTAGAAGTTGTGAAATATTTTCCATATTTACACCGGTGGAATTCAAATATGTGATTGCGCAGCAGGATTATCAGAAACGTAAATATTTTGACATTTAATATTAGGTGTTTATGGATGTTTGTTTGATGTGATTGTGATCAACAATCATGATAAACAACCATGGTTAAAAAAATTGTTATCATGTCGCTTTTTAGCACGTCGATAGTTATTTCTGATTGAGTTACTGGATGACTGGAGTTAGGATAAACAGAGTTCTTCTGTAGTTAATCATTATTTTGTTACCCACCTCCTGTGGATTAAAAATACATAACACGCAGTAATGTCGGTTTTATGAAACTCCATTTTCCACTAACACAAACTTCAGACAAAAACAGACGCAGACGGGCCGCGAATTAGCTTAACGAAAAGTTCGCCACTGAGAATGTGTTGTCGTTTAATGCATTATTAAGTATTTTCATTTATAATTTATAGCAGGTTGATTACGATGTGTGTAGAATGCAATGTTTAGTGACTGCAGGACTGACTAGCGATGTTCCGTTTGGCGTTTCTAAATGCGACCGGCTGCGTCCTTAGCTGAGAATCGCACGCGAGTACTTAATTATAAAATAAGGTAATCGGTTTTACATTTGGGACAAAACGTTATTTTTAATATTAATTATTGGTATCAGGCAACTAGTTCATATTAAAAATGTTGAATAATAAATCTTGAGCTGCTGTTACGACCGTTATCCGACTTTTTAATGTTGAAACCTTTGTAGGTTTTATAATTTATTCAGTAGTAAATCAATAAACCATATTTATCACATATGCAGTGTATCTCAATCGTATGTTACAGGAAGGTTAATGTAATGTTTTTATTTAGATAGTTGTACAAATAAGATTTGAACACCTAGTTATACCTTAACTTTTAAAGCTGTAGTCTGGTAAAATGTGCGCAAAATTAGGAAATCATACGATTTCGTTATTTTAAAGTGAATGTTTTTTTTTAATCACGCAATAATAATAAAAAAATTTAAAAAAACATAGATTGGATAAAAACAATAATTTTCAAATGTATTTCTATTAAAAAATATACTTGAAAGTTTTATGCAACTAAAATAAAATTACCTTTGAACCGGCAGATTACGCCATTTTAAATCAATACTTAACTTAGGTATATGGGATCTCAATAAAGATCTTTATTGTAATCCCAGATACCTAAGTTAAGTCTAAATTTGAAATGGCGTAATATGCCAGTCTAAATCATCGGTTTGCACAGATGTAAAACAACAGCAGCGTTAAACCATTATACGTACATAGGTAAAAAAAACTTTAATAAACTTCCGGAAAACTTAAAATCTAAAAAAAATTATCAAACTTTTAAAACTAAAATTAAAAAACATTTAAGACTCACCCCTTCCTAGACTCCATACCAAAGAATGTTTATTTTTAATTTTAATTTTAATTTACTCTGTTTTAATTTACTTTGTTTATAAAAAAAAAAATGTGAAACGAACTCTCTCTCTAAACACAAGTATCTACTTTATTAGAGAGGTAGAAACGTTATATATAAGATGTTCTGTATATTTACCTATTTTGTATTTCAAAAATGTATTTTGTAAAAAAAAACATTCAATAAAAAAAAATTAAAAAAAAGGAATTATATTTTAGTTACATAACATTACATAAGTGTATTTTTAACAGAAATACCTTTATAAAATATTGTTTTTATCTAATTTTTAAAATTATTTTTTTATTATTATTGCGTGATTTAAAAAAAAAATCGTTTTTAAATGACAAAATCTTATGATTTCCTAATTTTGAGTTCGTTTTACCTGACTACAGCCTTAACTGGCGTCGCGGTAAAAAATACGTAACTGGCGTCCGAGCCCCGTTGGACCCACCTTTAAAAAAAATAATATTAAAAATGTCCTTTGTTCGATTTTAATTTCAATTTTTGTTTATATTTACATGATTCATATTCTGTCAATTGGTAAATAAAACATCTTTAAATTACAAAAATATATACTTTAATCGTTCTTAAAAAACAATATTGACAAAATAAAAAAATGTAAAAACAGTGTTTAGTAATTTGACCGATGAAACTTACTTCAATTTTTTTTTCTCAAATTGATCACATATTCTAACAAAAGAAGTAATTATTGGTTGATTTGGTGTTTATTTTGTAGAACTCCATATTTGAACTTATAATTAGAATTCAAACACTGATTTGAGTAGACTGAACACTTTATTTTATTTTTACAAATATAAACAAATAAAAATAAAAACTTTTTTTTTTCTACTTAAGTACCTTGAATTATATAACTATATAAGGACATTCAATCCAAATAATCTTCACATTCGTTTGAAAATGCCCCAATAAGGCGAAACAATTGTCACGAAGTTTTTATTTTTATATGTTTATATTTGTAAAAATAAAATAAAGTGTTCAGTAGACTCAAATCAGTGTTTGATTTCTAATTATAAGTTTAAAAGAAGTAATATTTTTAAGAAAAAGAAAAAAAAAACAGTTTAATAACATTGACAACATAAAAATAAAAATGGGTAAAATTAACTTTTTTTAATAATTGAAGCAGCTTTTGCATACTTTGACAGTGCATGTGTTTCAAATGGGATATTTTACACTTAAAACATAAATGAATTGTCTTCTCACGCTTGCTAAAAGAAACATCTTTTCCTATTATTGTGCTCCAGGACTTGTCCAGGATAATTATCATTAAGTTCTTCGAGAAGCCACTGTTCTATTTCGTCTTCTTGGTCTGTAGTACACGCCCTGGTACCGCTTGGGCCGGCAATTTGCTTGTCCATGGTGGATATATTACAAAAATAAAAGCTACGTAAATGGCGTCTTAGTCCCACTTGACCCACTTACTTGTTTGAAGTGCTATTTTCACTGTCCCGATCGACACATCATCTCACTAGCACATTGTCTGCACCTCGTCTAAAGTAAGGTTTTTAGGAGGGGGGTCACTTCCGCAAAAACGCGAAATTAGTGGATAAACCAAAATCAACATGGGTCCAAAGGGGCAAGGACGCCAGTTAAGAGTTAACTAATAAACCATATATGTACAAATTAATTAAAAAAACAAAACATTGTTATAAAATCCAGACGCTTTCCGATGACACTTTATCTACCTATGTGAATCTTTGTTTTTAACAAAAATCATCGCCAACCCACGAAACGATGCGATAGACCCAGCATCTCTAATATCTTTCGGCAACTCATTAAACATCTTATGTCCTTTATGGTACAGATTGTTTTGAGTTGCCTGGATTCTTGTTTTGAGGAGTCTGAAACCTTCACTTCGCCTCGTAGGATAGCGATAAATTTCGTTATTACTGAACATCAGAAAACACGTATTCGGGCAAAAACTTATTTTTTAATTAGAGTATTAACACTAAAGTATTCAAAATTACTCTTTGCTTTACCGAAAGCATGTACAGTACCGTCAACACATGTTGAATTTCCGTATATCTGGTGATCAGTCGTACGCTTCAGGTGCCAGTCCAGGTACGGTGAAATATTAAGGCGTTAAACAAGGTTATAAATATTTAATGTTGACCGTCCTAGGAATTGAAACCCCGCCAAACACTACACTATGAGGCGGACTTTTCTACACTCTATTTCCGTTTTCAGGATTTTTATCTGAGAATAGCCATCGAGTCGGAAAAACTCATTCAGGGTGTTCTACAAACATAACTGTATTCTTCACCCGCCTGGACACGGAGACAACCAATATACACTTGCTCTATTTCTGTATTTCATATGAGAACTCAATAACCCTTCCCTTTACCTAAAATGTAAAACAAATACTTCGGAGGTTGGTATAGATGGGGTCCACGTTCAAGGCGCACGAAAGGAATGCGGTAGTGTATTGCGACGCTCGCGCTGTCCGGTTTATTATCGATAAGAATTAGGAAGCTCAGTGGTTTTTTTCATTTTTTTTATTTGTTAAATGACTATTAAACTAAGCCAAAAAATTGTTTATAAATGTTTATAGATCGTATTATCAGCGCTACGATTTTTTGAAGTTTTGTATTTCTGAAATAAATCCGTGTGTGACGTCAGAGGTTCATTTCAGCTTATTCTCATTCAGTTCTTCTCATTGGTCCTGAAGCGACATGCAGACCGGAAATCTTCCATAGCTCTCAGATCAAAGGTTGATTCGTATGAACCAGTGACGTCATTCAAAGTTTTAAAAAAATATTATTTTTTCCGTACATTTTCAAGAAACTTTGCAATACAATTTAATGCTCTAATTTTTACACCGCGCAAGAAAACGTTTTTTGTATCCAATTTTCCGTGGCGCTGAAGTTCCTCATTGGCGCATCAGATTTTAATGGAACTCGACCGGGCAGCGTCAAACCACATTTTAATTTTATTTATTTATTTATTTTTTTTTTTTTGTTTTTTTACAATAAATATAAGTGATAAAACAGAATATTAAAACAATGAAGCTTAATAACATGGCAATGAAATACATATTAATAGTTAAAATAGAAAACAAAAAATCCCACAAAGGCACGGCCTGTTCGTGGGTATACAAGAAATGTTAATGAATTTTTGCTCATATAATAAATAATGGAGATTTATAATATTTTTGTGTAACATAAGAAAGAAAAAATAAAATATTCTGTAAAAGATAAAATGATGTTTTTTTTTGTAGTAATTAAAAGGAAATAAAATACAAAAATATTTCTTATTATTAAAGGGCAACAAAATAAATCATAGAAAAAAAGAGTTCACATCTTTAGTTTGAATCCAGGATAGTGCATGTTTTTTAAAAGATTGAAAATTTTGAAAGTTACAAATTTTCAATGAAATATTTTCAGTAATTTTTTTTTTTAAAGTTTTAAGCCTATAAAATATGCATGTCTCATATAACAGCTTTCATTCCGTGCCCCTTCAAGGAAGACCCCGTCAACAGCTTCATTGAAACATAGCTTTCGCTGTCTAAACATGTAAAACATACACGCGTGTAATTCAAATATTAAGCGTTTCAAGTGACATTTCAATAATATTTCATTCGACTAACTGGTTCGTTTAACTTGAA
>JAGVSM010002586.1:0-30634 GCA_022494885.1 Micrasema longulum | reverse complement strand
CTTTCCACACAGTATACGCGCCATTGTTTTTGGACTTTGCAACAATGGTGATTGGACTCATAAAGGTAATAAACCAAAATCAGTGATCGAACATCCCATTTCCAAGATAAACAAAAACGATTTTTTCCGAGTACCTTAGCCTTGTACATGACATTTAAGTTTGTAAGTGAAAATTCTTGATGGAAGTTCATTGTAATTTATTATATATATAAAAGACGAATGATACTTTAATCCACAAATTTGTAATATCCCCTAAAACACTAAAAACCCCCGAACACTAAAAATAAAATAAAATACTTAAACTCATTAAAATAGCATTATATCAACTCATTAGTTAACCCGAAAAAATTTTGATAATGATCCTTAAGATAAAAATAACTTTATTTAATTTACTTTCATATAACTTTGAATTATCTATCCTTACCACTGTTTTGTATAAATACATTGAACTCTTTAATAAAGATACCAGTCTCGAAGATGTCGCGAAAGCGATGAAACCGGTCACTGGATATTCCAAATTTGTGGGTTAAATTATCACTCGTCTTTTATTTATACAATAAATTGTACATGACACGTAAGGCTACTAAATACAGGGGTCCAAATATTATTATTTTTAAATATAAAAAAAGTAGGCAGGCTCTTTAAAGACCCGGTCTTGGAGGGCGAGAACTATTCACGGGGACCAGTCACAATAGATCTTCACAGGCCGCAGTGACGTCAGAAGCTTGCATAGCACTGAGCCCCACCTCTAAGAGTAGAAAGGGTAACTCAAAAATGCTGATGTTGAAGTTACCTAGTCGTAGTAATTACCCAACGACTTAATGTCTCGTCTGGTTAGTGTAGTTATCATTCCTGCTACTTAATGTTGATTTGAATTTTACAACATTATAATTTTCCAAGTAATCAGGTAAGTCATTGAAGTGTTTAAGTGCGTTGTATAGCAACCATAGAATTAAGAATAGTCCAGATGGAGCGTAGAATCATATTTGAATACACCGGACTGTGTCCAATAATCCCCCCGCTATGCCCCACTTTCACCGCGCGCATTCGTGATGTCGCCGCGTAATGTTGCACGATGGGGAAAAAATAATCATAACATAAATGGAAGGTAAAAAAAGCAACCTGTTAATTTCTCTAAAATTTTATTGTGTACCCGAAACTATTGACTGATACAACAGAGTAGATAAGTAAAGGGTCATTTAATAAGAATAATTGAATTAATGAACTTTAAACTTAAAATATAAAACAAATTTTATTTTACATAAAACGGATATTTTTATACCATGTTAAATAATATTTAATGTTTTGAAGATAATGTCGGTCAAATGTCCACCACAGAGTTGTTCAATCCGAGGTCCAATTTTCATTAGTTCTCTCATTAGACGATCAAAGTAGGGTAAAAAAAATTGCTACCCTAACAACACTAACGAAATTTCCATTTTGTTTCTTTGACAATCTGACAGATGGAAAAATAATTCAATTTTTAAGTAATGCATTTGCTACTTAAACATTCGTCTGCTAATTATACATAAAATGTGATACCATCCTGTTTCTTTGCGATCCTAGCAGTATTTCTACACTTTAAAAGGACACTGCACGGCATAGATGAATTCAAATCAGGAGTTGCGTACTGAACGACGTCTACAAAGAAACTAATGGGTCAAAACGTAAACCTACTCATTTATGAGTAGTTTAGTCGCCTTCTGTTTGATGTGCGTATGCGGTTTCCGGACTATTCTTAATTCTATGTTTGTTGACATCGCTGAATTATTTGCTAATTTAGAAGTTTTTCAAAACCCCTAACAAATGGAAATTGTAGATAGATATAAAAAAAAGGAAATTCGCTTAATGTATATTACAGTTTTTACTTGCCATTTCCTGGATTAGAAGTCTGGTCACCTTATTGTAATAAACAACGTTAATATTTTACGAAATAAAGTTATTGCAACTAGTGTACTAGAACAATTTGCTACGATACACAGAAATATAGCTATCAAAACCGGATAATTAAGTCACAAGTGAGACGTGCGCAGTGTTACAATAATCTACAGCTGTCAAAATGTGACCTAACCTCCAATTTCACATTAATACAATTATACAGTTAGAGATCCTTAGGTTTCATGTTTATCTTAAGTTGTATGCATTATAATTGACGTTAAATCACCTAAAATCTATTTATGTAAGCGATATAATTAACCTTACCACAAACATGTTGGCTAGCAGTCAAAATGTCACTGCAGGTTAGGTTTGACATTTGGCGGCCATCTTGTTATCGAAAACAAATGACATCCGATCGAATGAATGAAAAGCGCGCGGTTCCAAATATCAAACCTAACCTATTTGAATGTTATTAATTATTATTAATATTACAATACAATTAAATTTTAGATGACAGCTTTATGTTATTTATTAATTACCATATTGTAGCAAGAAAATAGATGTTAATTTGACAGTTCTTTAGTAACAAAAAATATATGTGAGGAGAATTGATGCATTTTATTGATGGTCCGAATTGACAATTTCTTTGATGCAGTGATGGAAAAAATAATGCAAAATAAGTGCATTATATATAATAATGTATGTTTATAATAATATTATACAATTTAGATTATTTTTATTGTGAAAATATTAGTTTTGAACAGATATGTACTTATTAGATATATATATTCTTACCTCTATGAGTTTAGGCTTCATATGAGAGAATCATGAACATTTTTGAACTGAAAAAAAACTCATGCAAACTAAAAATGAAATTCATATTACGTAATGAAACAAAAAACTAGTTTAGATATAAAATAAACAATATTTCCTACAGTCCACTCCTGTCTAATTTTAAAACAAGTACACATGATCTAATTTCAACCCCTCTCACTCTTCACTTCATACCTTCTTCGACTAAAGACTACTTGTAATTTTCAAAAATATTCAGCAGAGCTGAAATAAGACTCAATTTCAAGACTTTAATTCACTAGCAAAAATATTTAAGTGTTACTTTTCAATATTGAATTATTCTTTTAAATGAGGCTCCTTAATTTATAATAATATAAATATTTTTAAAGTTAAATTTGAGCTATGCGATGATGGATTGCCGTCGACAATGTGTAGCTCCAAAACCGATGGGTAATTAAATCAATTGGTTAAAAACAGAGTATTTTTGTTTTAATTTGAATTATTCATCCAAACTAATTGATTAGTTTCTTACTTCATCTAATGGTGCATAAAGTACTGAATTTGAACCGGGTTGTGGTGCTGTGTCCGGGCGAATTGGGAACACTGTTCTGGCTCTTCCGTACAATTGCTACATGTCGCTATGTTACTTTCCCCTTTCCACCATCGATACTTCATTTTGAAAGATCCATCCATTTAAATTTTTGAAATGGAAAATGTGCAATAATATAACTTAAAAATATGAGGTATATCCAGAAAGTACGCTCCGATTGTGTTTCTCGCCATCGCAGCGCTGCAATTGTAGTTACGCGCATGCATGGTACTTACCCTGACCTACTGAGAAGTCGGTGCCATTACGAGTTAGCTGACTGTTGTGTACGCTTCGTGGTGCTTGTTTAAAATGCCAAATTAAATTGAAAATCCCGCGGTCTGTCTTAGAAGAACATCAAACCAGTCCACATTCATCAACAGATCTGAGAGGTGTGAGGAGAACAAGTTATCCGGGGCGCTATCCCACCGCTGTCCTCCCGGGCATGCTTGAGACCAACAGTTTGCAACTTAGAAGGGATGGGCTCACACTGACCCAATTTTTCAGATTGATACGAGGTTTTATAGAGAAATTACTCAAGCCATTTTAGAGAGTATTAATTTTATCCTGATGGTTAGTGTAGTGTCTGTGTATCGCGGAACACAGAGGCTATAACAACCAAGCGTTCGGATCACGGAATCATTCGACTTCTAGCTTCCTTGCCAGTCACACGTCATTGTTAAAAGGAAATAATATAAGATTGTATAAATAGATTAATCATTTACAAGAATCTACAAAGTGATCTCTTGCGCCTGGAGTATATAGGATCCAGGCCAAGGATTTCTCAGTTATCTCCAACAGCGTCAGCCCAGACTGCTTTACCTCCCAGTTTCCACAGCCAACCTGCCTCTGGTTATGCCGATTGGAAGAGCAGTCAGGCAGCTGAACATGATCACGTTGGAGGTCGACGTCTTTCACATCAATGAAACGGCGGCCTCCGTGGTGTAGTGGTCAAGACGCTTGACTCACGCACGGAAGGTTCAGGGTTCGATTCCCGGTGAGAACACAAAAATTAAAATGTGATTTTTCTCAAGCCTGGGTGCTCTGTGATGTAATTCACCACTGTAATTAGGCCTCCTGGTCTGTTGTGGTGCAAAAAAAAAAAAAAAAACTATGTTTAAGAGGCAAATACTCTTGCTGTTGGAGAGTATTATACGTTGTCCTAAAACAACGGTTTAAATATTTTATGTTATATTTTACATTATTTGGAATTTGAATATGTGATTCAATGGTAAGGAGACGGGTGAGACAATTCAATGCAGGTCGTGATAATGTGCACGACGACGAAAGTGGGTGTCCCTTTTATAAAGAGGGAATACAACAGCTTATGACGCACTATTAAAAGTTCCTACAAAATGGTGGGAGTTATTTAAAAAAAAAAACAGTTTAAGATCTGAAGATTTTTCCACATTTTTTTTATGTAGGTTCTTGATTTCTTTCACCCTTCCAGGTCTACGGAGGTATCTAGGGTTCCCCAGGCTTTTCCCTCAAGCAAACAGCAAACATTAGAATTCATTTGCACTACAGTTTAATAATCTTCGATACGTTGGTCAGTTTGCAATAATTTGGTAGTTTATTTCCAGCAATAACTACAAAAATCCTGATTTCGTGCGCTAGATTTTACATGCAGTCCGCCTCTCAACTCCCCAATAACGGATTGCGTGACTTTATATCAGTGTTATTCAACGTGTAGCAGCGAGAAGAAAGCAATGTCATTAAGCATTTTTTTTAAATAAATAAGTTTCACAGAAAACTCGAAATATTATGAAACCGTTTTATAAAGACTACCACGACAATCATAATGACATAAATTTATCTATTTTTAAAGTCGTATTTAAAGCATTTTAGCTGGGGTATTCCTGGTGACCACCTCGGGACTCGACAGATTTTTTTCATGTTTAGACTCGGAAAGGTTTAACTGTCAAACGGAACTTAATTTCTGGATATACCTAGTACATGAAACAAAAGAAAATAATAAAAAAACAAAAATAATTGGAACATTATTTATTCGTAATAATAAGAATTAAACACAAATTAAAATGAAAAGACCGCGTTACGCAGTGGAACAAAAATTACTACATAAATTACAAAACTAGATCTAACGACGAAAAAGTAAGTATACCTTTAGGAATATTTAAGAAAATACAAATTATGATTAAATCTACGGGGAAAACATGAAGAAAAGTAGTTTTGATTTTATCTACTTAAAGAAAAAATTACTTCAATATGGCCAAATACTTCGAAGGAAGTGTAGTTTTTTAAAAAAAGAAATATCCAAACTAAGTCGAGCAAATCATATTTGCTCGACTTGAAAAATACAAATAAAAAGTAGTTTAAAACGGAAAACAAATCATAAACATTAACTACGTAAAAACTAATAATCGAATCGGCGATAAAAATGACTAATTGCTTTTTAAAACTAATTTCAAATCAATGCGAGTAAAGATAAGTTTCGCATGTTTCAAGTATTGAATTAATTTTCTTACAAAACGTTTAGCTGTGTATTGTGACAAGAAAAGATAAATTGCCTTTCAATGGAAAATTTATTTCAAATAAATGCGAATAAAGATTAGTTTCGTATGCTTCGATTGAATTTTGTTACAAAGCGCTTGACTGCGTTTTGGGTGAAGGCATTATTTGTTAGAATCCCAAACGCCGAATTACAAACTAGATTTCATCATTAATTTAAATTCATCATCAAATTTGTTTACATACTTTAATTTATAACTTAGAACTGAATTTCAATAGTCTATACGCTCTGTAGCTGCAAGATGCGTTGAGATGTTCAACGTACAGCGTCCTTGAGGTGATAATCATCGAAATAATATTTTTTTACTTCATTTTTAAATGCCGATTCGATTGTTTAAACAAAAGAATAACTCGTAAATCATCCAATGATACGAAAGCTTAAGAAACTAGAGAAATTAAATTAAAACTTACGCTAGAAAACCTGTCTTTTGTGAGAATCTATTTAAAACTAACAAAGACATTGGATAACTAAATCATACAATTTTTACTAAAGGCGAAAAATTCATTTCAAAAAGTCTTTTAAAATTACCATTTTTCGCCCCAAACTACATTACATTTTAAACATGCAGAAGGACAAACGTAACCGAGAATTTTTAAGTCTGTCGTGATAAAAATAATATTAATAAATAAGTCAAACGTTCTGAAAATATTGATGCATTCGTAAAAATTACATGACAATTGGTTCTTTAAAACATATCAAATCAAATACTTGAAACTCCATAGTGCATAAACAAGGAGACGAAAAAACTTATAAACGTTGAGTTAATTTGTTTGCAAACATGCGCTTACGATAAATTGTAAATTTGCTCTTAATCGAAAATTTTACCCTCTCTCTTTACAACCGAGACCGAGAAAGACACGGCGCGATCGAATCCAACAAATACTTGAAGACGGACATGTCATAAGTGGAAATAATCGGGGTGCGTGCATGAGGAGATGGTGGTATTCAGGCTGTATGAAACACCACAGCGAGACTTACTTTCTAAGTTCAGTCATGTCACTCCAGTGCTTCAGAAATTACACTGGCTACGTGGCACCAAAGATAATTATATATGTCTATGCAGGACTCTGCTCCGGAATATCTAAGGGAACGTTGCATTCCAGGGGTGGTATTCTAAATCTTCTCTACCCCCTAGAGAATGATCAATTTGGATATTTTTATTTTTT
Source organism: Micrasema longulum (assembly GCA_022494885.1). Classification (NCBI taxonomy): domain Eukaryota; kingdom Metazoa; phylum Arthropoda; class Insecta; order Trichoptera; family Brachycentridae; genus Micrasema; species Micrasema longulum. The sequence goes on along the minus strand of JAGVSM010002586.1, from coordinate 23,682 downwards.
TATTACGACGACACTTTACTCCATAAAATGGCGACACTGAAGATTAAACGTCAAATGATGTCTAAAATTGTTGAAAAAATGGAAAAAAACTAATATGGTTTGGTCAATTTAACCTAACTTTTGTCGGCCTTGTGGTGTAATGGTCAGCCGGTTTGCTTACCATGCAAGAGGTCTGGGGTTCGATTCCCGACATGGTTAATATGAAATATTTATTTAAAGGGGTGTTTTTCCACTAAAAATATTTCATAGTCCCTGGACTGGTACCTGAAGCGTAAGACTGATCATCTTACCTTCATGTAACAAAAATGATCAAGATACGCTGCGATTGGTGTACAAATGCAGTGCCCTATGCACCATTAGGTGCGGAAAGGAATGATAAAGTGTTTTTGGCAATGCTTAAAGTCGCAATAATGGTCTAAATGAAAATATACATATTAAGTTTCATGTGTTTGTATTTGTTTGACGTTTAATCATCAAAGTGGGCATAAGTGAAGCAAAGTTTAGGTGCATGCAAAAAATAAAAATTTACAAATTAACTACTCTCTAGGGGACAGAAAAGATTCAGAATACCACCATAGATGAACTAGCTGACTGACGTCTTACGCTTAGATCAGCTACATCTGCGGCGAAAGCAAAAGTTACTATACCTGTATGCGCCCAGTGCACTAAATTTGGTGAACGCGCATTTTCGGTAGCAGGCCCGATTGCATTGGATACTCAAAGGTGCGAAACTGTAAGAGTGATGTTTCGAAAGAAACTTAAAACCCACCTGTTCTCTAAGTGCTTGGGAGCGGTACGCCGCGCCTTGTAGCGCCCACGCGGTCACTATGGACACTACACTTGTTGTTACTTGTTTGACTTCACCGCGCCCGCGCGCTTCACAAAACGCTCGCTACTATGGCCAAGCACTGAATCATTTAAATAAATCCGTTGCATATGAGGCACAATAAATCGTTTTACTCGCATAAGTTATCCATAATAATAGCATCCTCACATTGTTTGCGAATTATTGTACAATGTTGACTAAATGTGCATGGCGTTTGTTAGATTATGTGAGAAAGGGCTTACTAAATCTTCACTTGAATCGAATGCTCTTTTTTAAACTTCAACTTAAAAGAAATCTTATTGAACACTGCTCTGAGTTAGAAGAAAGATTTTTTAAATTAAGACGTACATTTCAAGCGACTTTGGAATAAAAACGTATACATTAATGAATGACTCCGCTGATTCTGATAATTACAAATGATTTTTTAAATGATTACAATAGCTGCTATTAAAATTAATTCCTAATCATAGTGCATAGGAGTTTGCATTCCTAGACAGAATGAATAACATACTAAATAATAATAATCATTAAAAAAAAAACAATACATAAAACATTATCCATTTAATTGATGCTGTGAATATTATTATCAGTCACTGGCACAAATCATATGATTACATATTAATTTTGGATTACTTATGAAATTTAGATTTAAAACATGACGTTTTCTGGTGCTTTTTTCATAAGTGAATATTTTTTTCGTATTACATTTTAAGGCAGTCAGTAAAATTTGGGCAGCGTCAGATCTAATGGGATTTAGTGCCCCGTCACTTACTGAAAAGGGGCGGAGATATACACGTTCGTAAATTAATACGAGCGTGTTATTCTCCCTCCCTTGTGAGCGAGTGTCTGTTTCTTTGTGCCGACTAAACCTGTGGCAGGTTCTGGCTCTGAATCAGGGCACTATATTGCTTTATTATGAAATGCGAAATGAAAAAGCGATTATTTAAAGATCCAAAAATCAAGTTTTTTTCGTCATATTTACACATTTCAAGTTTTTGAAAACTTTCAGTTGCGTATTTATCCAAGTTAATTGATTAAAATGGCATAATTACCTAAATAAACAGATTAAAATTGCATATTTACCCAAAATATACAAGTTACAGACGTGTAAATAAGTAACGGTTGCGTATTCACCAAAATAGACAAGAAACAATTAAATGTTCATTTCACATGAATAGACAATTAATAGGTGTGTGTTGACTCAAAAGACAGAAGAATGTTGCATATTTATCCAAGTTAACAGATTAAAAAAGCATATTAACCAAAGGAAACAGAAAAAAATGCATATTTATCCAAAAGTAGCAGACCCGATGGACGTTGTCCTGCCTGAACGTTGGCTTGGAAAAATACTTTTCATTGACAAGTAGGTACCTAGGTACTTGTTTATGATTGAATTCCAAAACTAAAAATAATTAATTTTCAAATATAGAATTATATTTGCAAATGTCAAAATCGGATCCTCTCACCAACAGGGGTGCACTTTGTTTATGAATGCGATTTTCAAAAATATATCAAATGTCAGTTAATAATTTTTTAGTATTACCAAAAATCCAGTAAGAAAAAATGAATGGGAAGAAATTATAAGGAATGCAAGGAAAGAATCTGATTGGGATCCATAAAAAGTGAATGTTGTTTGTAAACATTCAAAAACAAACTTTTTTTAAACACAAATAAACAGCATCCTTCCATTTTTTTGTGTATGCTTCAACCCTGGTAAGTCGATGAAAAAAAGATTTATGCTTCCAACGTTTTTTTTTACACATTCAATTGAACATTTTAATATCTACGGACACGCGCAGCGCAAATATATATTCATTTTGCTGAAAACCGCACGTAAATCGGTTAAGCCGTTTAGGAGGACTTGGGTGACATCACACGTAAAGAATGATTATATATATAAAGATAATTAAGTTACTGGTGTGTAAATAAGTAATAGTTGCGTATTTACACAAAATAGACAAGAAATAATTGCATATTCATTTTACACAAATAAACAATTAAAGTTGCGTGTTAGTTATCCGAAAAAATAAATAAAATTTGCGCATTTATCTAAGTGAAGATTTAACAGTTGCATATTTACTCAAAGCAAATAACTGTTGCATATTTACCCAAAAATACAAATACTGATTGTTGCATATTTACTCTAACCGATAAGTAACGGTTGCATATTTACAGGAAAAAATCATTTGCCCAAGTGAAAAAAAAACCTATTTAAACGAATAGGTTACAGTTGCATATACACGGTGTTTCAGGGCCAGACCGCGAAACTTCAGAGGAACATTCCTCCTGGTAAGCTTTATAAAAAATCCTAATTCAAATTTTTCCAAAAAGTCATTTTAAAAAAAAAAAATACTCAAAATGTAGTAAATCCTAAATTTATCAGACAAGCAGTCCCTCCACAAACCCCTACACCTCTCCGACCCAGCCGCTTCCCTTGTCCGCGTCTGCTGCGTATCGCTTCGTTAGTCAAATACGTTTTCATCGCATTTTTTTTGTCGGGGAGAGTAGGGGTTTGCTAGCCCGAGAAATGAGATCATAATTTAATTTTTTCTAAAATTGACTTTGGAAAATTTTTATTATGATTTTTTTAAAGCTTGCCACGAGGAATGTTCTCCTGAAGTTTGACGGTCTGCCCTGAGACACGGGGTATGTATATTCACAGCATCGCATCTAATAGACAATTAAACAGAACAACAAAAAAAAACATTCATGATTTCTCTCGAGCAATGCATGTCAAGATAGTCTTTCTCAATTCAAAATACAAAAATTTACAAACTAGGAATTGTCTTAAATAAGATATTTATACATAGCATATATATGTATATATAGTATGTATTTTTACAATAATAACAGAAGCGAGTTTAGCCGACGACTTCTCATCAAAAAATTGGTCAATTTTGATTTTAATCAATATTACTTCTTCCGTAATAATAATTGCAGTTACATTTATTCATTTCTTCGTATGCGTTTTCGCTATCAGCCGTCGCTTATAATATTGAGACACGCAGACATGTTGAAGAAGAACAAAAAGAGGACACACCGTCAAGATCTTTCAAAGAAATGCAATCTTGCATTTCGAGATCGACGATCGAACGCGTGATTCAAAATATATTCAGTGTGCGAAATTTCTAAAATGAAATTTTGTTTTAATGACGTGCGAAAAAACACGCAAACATGCGAAAAAACTATTTCTGTACATTTTTTTTTGTGATTTTTGCTTTTTTGTATAGTTAATTTGATTTAAGTATATATGTATATATAACGAACTTTGATCAATCAAATTAAAACATTCAGATAAATTTATAAATGATTCTCATGTCATCGATAGAAATAATAAGATTTTTTTTGAGAATTAAAAAAATTGACAAACTGTCGACAGATTTAGCATCGTTTATTAAAAATAAATGATTAAATGCATGCAAAAATATGTGAAGTATTTTTTTTAGTTTTTGTAAGTTTGTGATTTTTTTGACATTGCAAGTAAAGTATGAGATATTTCAAGAATTAATGATTTCATGACATCTGTCTCAGACCTGGGTTTTTCGATCACAAATATAAAAAATAATAACGATACACATCGCGGTAAATCCAGCGACATTCGTCTCAGACGCGGGTTTTTTGATCAACACAACGTAAAATTGTACATTTAAAGTGATGAACCCACGAAACAGCGGAAAATCCGAGCGACGATCGTCTCGGCTAAGAGTTATTTGATCAACACAGTATAAAACAATATATTTCAAGTTATACACTGTCATTTGTTCAGACATGCGTTTTTGATCAACACAATTTAAAACGATACATCTTAAGTGATACACCCACTAAACGCAGATATATTAATCAAGAGACGTTCGTCTCAGGTATGGATTATTAATCAAGATATATTAATCAAGAGACGTTCGTCTCAGGTATGGATTAAAAGATACATTTGAGGCGTGTTAAAATAAAGACCGCAGTCTCCACAATTGGTCTGAAATGAATTAGATACAGCGATGAATAGAAAAATAAAAATACTATTGACAACCGCAAAGGTTTCAAAACATAAATAGCAGTATAATCACATTTTTGACAGAATTTTATTCCACTTTAAGAATGGCAGTCTTATTTGAATTTAAAAAAAAAAAAATCAAACACATCTATGAATATTAATAATATGTCAGTTATTTACTGATTAATCGCAATGAAATATAACTTCTGTGTAGATTTTCACGGTTACTGGTACATAACATTTTTTCTACAAAAGAGACAGTGAACCCTGAAGATGGCTCTGGCAATGGTGGACGAAACGTCGGAACGAATCCAACTTACTTGGAATAAAAAAAAAAAACATTGAATGAGGAACTTCAGCCCTACGGGAAATTAGATACAAAAATGTTTTCTTGGGCGCCGTAAAAATTGGAGCATTAAATTGTAAGGCAAAGTTTCCTGAAAATGTACGAAAAAAATATTGTAAGAAGAACAAACTACTTTGAACGACGTCACTGGTTCATTTAAATCAACGAATGATAAGAGAGTTATGGAAGGTTCCCGGTTTCCTTGGCGTCAATGGAGTACAACATCGAGTATAAGCAGAAAAGAACCTTTGACGTCACACGCGGAGTTATTTCAGAAATACAAGACTTTAAAAAAACATAGTGCCGATGATACGATATATGAAAATTGAAAAGATTTTTTTTGGCGTAGTTTAAAAGTCTTTTAACAAATAAAAGAATTTTAAAAACCACTTAATTTCCTCATTTTTAACTTAAATAATATAGTATCCTTGCGGTCTGCAGAAATTAATAAAATACATTGCAAAGAAGTCAAAACGATAAAAGGTGGGAAATGCTGTCTTTGTTTTAACACGCCTCATAAGCGATAAACCCATTATGGGTAAATCATGTTCTGTTTCTCTCAAATATTGGTTTGACCGACTGATTAGTATAATAATTTTCAAGTGGTACGTAACATTTTTCTCAGACACGGGGTTTCCGATAAACACAATATAAAAAGATACATTTAAAGTGAAAGAGTGACCGATTACACGGCGGCAAATCGCGCGACGTCTCTCTCAAACACGGGTTTGATCGACTGGATTAGCTCGATCGACTTGATCAACATAATACATTTGAAGTGGTAAGTAACATTTCTTCTCAGACACGGGTTTCTCTGTCGACACAATAATAAACGATACAATTCAAGCGACAGGCGGCGCGTGAGGCGACGTCTCGCGGCTGGTGGGCGTGGCTGCGGAATGGGCTCAGAAGTCGGCGTCGTTTTGCTCCTCCTTGCAGCCGTCGGGGCGCTCCTTGCCCGGGGAGCGGCGGCCGGAGCCCCCGTGGGGGCCGATGCTGCGCGCGGAGGAGAAGCACAGCTTCATCAGGAACGGGAACTTGGCACCTGGGCGCAGAAAAACACAAGGAGAAAAGAATGAGGAAGGTCAGTGGTTTTTTAAATATTTTTTTTTTATTATCAAATGTGACTTCATATTATTGCATATTAAAACATCAAAAAAACATTTCTTAAACTGTTGAAAGACTATGCTAAAAAAATCCTATGCGCACGGTGATGTAACATCGTGTTACCACAAGCTAGACAGAATATTCTGATGTTCAGACATTTGAAAAAAAAACATAGACATACTGTTTAATAATTCATTTTCCAAAACAAACAAACCATTTCTCCGTAAGGGTAGGCAGAGAGGATAGATAGAACACCACATTACTCTATCTTTGCATACAGATCTCGCTTCCTCTTCCTCTGTTAAGATTTTAGCAGTTTAATTCAAGAAGATTAATAAAAAAATATTTAAAAATCTTTTGTGTCATTTGACAATACTAATATTATTGGCGATACATTTTGTAAATATGCATACAAGTTTTAAATACATTAAAAAATATATATGTATTTGTTTTGTACAGTTTCCCAAAAGAGATCAAATTTGTCGACAAACCTGGATGCATAATGGTAGCGTGGTTGCACGCCATGATGGCCATAACGGCTTGTGAGATACTAGAGAACTCCATCAGACCGGACGAAGACCTAGAAATAATGCAAAATCATAATATCACCACTATCATTTCCCTATTCAGAAGGAACGAATTTCAGTGCTAAGCAAAATTGGAAATAAAAAATGTTTTTCTCACGTGCGGCAAAAATTATAGAATTCAATTGTATGTCGAAGTTTCTCGAAAATGTTTGTAAAATCAATAAAAATGATTTTAATAAAAATAAACCAAGTCACAAGTTCTTCTGAATAAACCAATGATAGAGAGTTGTGATAGATTTCCGGTTAGCGGAAAGCCAACTCGCCAATCAGCAGAACTCTCCGACAAAAACTTGTGATGTCACAGCTGAGTAATTTTAAAATTACGAATCTTCATAGCGTCTATAATACGATTTAAAAAAATCACTAAACTAACTCATAACAGCTTACTATGAACATTTTGTTACATGAGGGGACTTGATAGAAGATATGTAGGATAATGTTGTTGAGGGTTTGGTTGGAGTTCCTACCCCAGTTGGAGATTGACAGAGAAGACACGAGGTTACTGTTTGATGTTTATTTATTACATGGTGAATAAATAATTAATTATGTCTGACGAGTGTTACGTCGATAAGGAGTCGAAGAAACTGCACTTGAACTACATGCTGGAACTGTGTGATGTCGTCGAGCTGGTCTGACGTGAACTGAACTGACTGACTGACTGACTTTGGCTGCGTCCTGTGGTCTCTTTATAGACGATGTTCCTTTGTAGTTCATTTCTTCATAGTAGGGATGATGTGAATGTACTGCAGGGCGATGCCCTCCGATTTCATGTGAAATACTCAAGAGTTGCATTTTACGAATGTATAGGATTCGATTGAAAATGATGACATTGCATCGTCGGTCATTAGTCTCTTTTAGGTGAACTAATTTAACAATTTTAGTGTGTGTCATCGACTATGGACTATGGACCCTACAGATACCTCGTTTTTACGTTCCTCAAATTTACGTTTTCCCGCTTTTTACACCGAAATGTTCAGGACCCATTTTTCTTCATACATTCTCATACAAATATTCCCCCCAATTAACATTTTTCACCACCCCAATTTTACATTTAAAATTTTTCGGAATTCATATGATGTGTCAAAAAAGCCAAAATTACGTCGTAAAATGGTGCCGCGGTCCGCGCGCCACGGCGTGCGCTATGCGACTGATGAATAAAAACAGGTAAACAACTAATAAAGGATAAATTATTGTCTTAACCTAAATTCAAAGCAGGTGCAGTGTAATTGCCCTTTCAGTTTAAGTGTCTTCCTTTAGGGTTAGTATTAGTTTTCATTTGAACAAAAAAGTCATATTGACTTGTTACAAATCATGATACGCAGTTGACAAACACTTAGGAACAATAAAGATTTTCGATTGCGATGTTCAAAATGTAACAATGTAAATATTTAAATTTGTCATAAAAGAGTGAAACAATTTTGCAGCGATCTATATGACAGTTGTATTAGTGATGCCATAGAAAAAAAGTGATACCGTATAAATTAAATTTCCCAACATTTAGGGGAAAAAATATTGTACGTTATTTTATGCAAATCCAACATTTTATTTTCGTAATTTTTAATTTGCACATAAAATAATGTTAACATGCTGTTTTTAAATCAAATTAAAAAAAAACAGATTACATTATGTTGTTTGAAAAATACAAAATACATTTTTTTTATTGAAATCCTTGAAAATAGTCAAAAAAATACAATTAATAATCCCCAATTACCGCTTTTACAACTTTTCTGGGAGTACATTTACACTATAGTGTGGCAAATTAATTTAATTTTTATATAATTCCTATTTATTCAATACATTTTTCATTTCCTCACTTTAGCGTTTTCCTCAGATTTACAATTTATGTTTCTTGCTCCCTTGAAAAACGTAAAAAGGGGATTTACGTAAATCCCAACACCAATTTACGGGGTCACAACTGGAAGCTTCATCGTCCCCATTCCACCTCAATTCCAAGAAAAACTTTCTTTCCAGCAGGGTATTATTTGAAGCTGATATAAGCCTTAGATTTATTTTTTTTTATTTAAGGCACAAAATTAAAATCTGGGAAAATAATAACAACAACATTTTAGAAAATCGCAGAAATAAAATGGTAACATTTGGGGACAGGCCACTACAGAAAAAATTGTTCCAAATGGACTCCTCTCTATCAACAATTTTTTTTGTTCCACTTTCTACCAAACATCTTGTATAAGTAAATTACCTTTCGCTCTTAAGAGGGAATTTGGAGATCTGTAGCGGCGGTGTGACGTTGTAGTCTGCAAATACCTGCCTCAGCTGTTCTTCACTCACATCTGGAGGGGTATTGAAAAAGTGAATAATCTGCAAGAGAAAAAGAACACATTAGTCAAAAAAAAACATCGAACTAATAACAAATTTTAATAAAATTTTAGTTTTTTATAAAACAGCATTCAACGATATTATTCCTGGCCGATTACCTTTATTTAAATCCTTACCTTAGCCTATATATATGGTACTTACCGTTAGGTACATCAAGCTAGAAGATTTACAAAAGTAGAAAATTTGGATTTGGAACAAAATAAACAAAATGTTGACATTACATCACATTGCATAAGAATTCTGGTAGTGTGGCGCATCGCGAAAATTGTTATAAATTGTACAATAATTCGCAGTGAACTTTCATCATCAAGAGCGCCAATATTGAAAACATCGCATCAACGGTAGGTCCATTCCGGTGCTCCTTTCCTTAATTCAAATAGTCCAACTTTGTACAAAATCGACTGATATTCGTTATTTACACTATACAGTCCGCTTATCGTTTACACGTATGAAGACTATTCTTCCTTTTACAGTTTAACTTTGCTAATTAAATGCAGAAGCATTTCTGATCTACCTTTCCCGGCAAAATTTTGAACAATTTTATCGATAGTCCTAGTTTCTTTAAGGACTGTTTTTTTTTTTGAAAACACAATATTCGCCCCACATGGTGATTCGGTTTTAAAAAAAAATTAAAGCCAGTATTGAGACGCATCGCCTACCTGAAAAAAAACTCTCTGCGGACTCCATATCACCGACGTACTCTCAAACCTGGCCCAATCAACGGTTATACAGAATTCTGAGTTTACTGGGATTCTCGAAAACCCTGCCAGTTCGGAGAGTAAAATCCAACATCTTCAGTGCAAGGTCATATTATTGATAGTACTCCATTTTTCATCATCATCATTCCCTTTCCGCACCTAATGGTGCATAGGACACTGAATTGATACTCCAATTGGTAATAATTAGTGGTACACCACTCCATTCTAGGATAATATTTATATCAGACTGAAGGCGCAAGCACTCAACTGGATTTTCTATCTCAAGGAATAATTTCAAATCATCAGCAAATAAAATAAATCACGAGTTGATGACTTTCGCGATATCATTTATAAAGAAGGTAAAGAGGAGTGGACCAAAGTTTGACCCTTGTGGTACTCCAAAATAAACTGAGGATGATTAATTATACTAGTGTGTAAATTTTGATTAATTAACAAACTAAACAAAATAAATACAAATAAAATACAATTAATTACAACTGTCCCTCACCTTTGACGGCGGCTGTATTCTATTCTTGTGTATGGAGGCAGGGGTCAGGAACCTATTGTTCTTGTTGCCCATGTACTCCTTGAAGGAGGGACTCTTGTCGGCCAGGGGATACGGATTGATCACCTCTGACAGGAATGTCTGCTTTGAGAAGCTGTAAAAAAAATATTATGTCGTAAAAAAAATTGGGAAAAATGACTAAGTTTATCGTATATTTGTTAATTTCGTGTAGAAAATAAAGAACCGAGCTATGGTCACATGGCCTAGTGTCGGGACTCGCAAATCATCAGGCCCGAGGTTCGAACCCCACTCTACCACAACTTTATTCCCATTTTTTAATAGTGAGTTATTTACAACTCGGTAAAACTGACCACCAATATTTTAATATTTGGGTAAATCGAGAGAAGTCAAATGTCAACTTATGAGCGTCCATACTCTCTGAAAAGTTGATTGTTCTTATATCAACACTAAATATCACATTAACCCGAATACTACCAAGCCTCGAATATAACACAACATACATATATTTAACAAAGGAAAAATTAAAATATGCACAAAATACATTATTCATTCGATGTGTATTAGTTAAATTTTAATATAAAATGCTTTTTTTTTCAGAATACGGTTATGAAATTTAACATACTTAAAAAAACAAAAACAATTTATATCATTTCCTGATTTGAATTTTAACAAAAAGGTTTCAACTTTTTACTAAGCTCTTTATTGTACCATTTTTAATACAATTACAAGTTTTTAATAATTATTTTTTATACTTACGCACCCACACACACGCACCCTCTCCCTCATTCATTCCCATACGCACATGTATCCTCTCCCTCATTCATTCACGCATACACACATTCACATACACATGAATACAAACGTCACACAAATACAATTACTAAACTTCTTTTCTCATATATTATGTGTCATTCTATTTACAGTGGATTTTTTAAATTGGCTTTAGCATTGTTAAGATTTTTCTACTTATTTTGTTTATGTATTAGCTGTAAAAATCCCAAATAAAATAAATATTTTTTAAAAAATGAATAAAAAAATAAAAATAATAAAAATAAAATGGTTTTCTAAAAAAATTTATTGTTTATTCTGACTGATGTGTAGCTAGTACACATTGCATCAAATAACTTTAATATCACCATAAATATAGTAAACTATGGATTAAGATATCTGGTATTCCTCGTTTATAAATTTACATATTGGTTAAAACATCTTTTTACGTCTCACTCTCGATACTGCCAGATGCCAGTTAGTTAGTAGCTCTCCGGATTTTGTTAGGAGCGGTTCTTTCGCTCGCGCTGCAAGCACGAGTGAATGGTTTTTTTATGTTTTCAGCTATTAGATTTAAAATATTATCACATTTGACTTCAACTTTAAATAATTCGGGCTAATACGGTATTTAAGCCGTACTCTGTTGATAATGGCATTTTTCATATAAATATTATAAACAAATATGATGTATTCGAAGGTAGACTTACGCCAGGGTCATGGTGTGTTCGTTCACCGTGACGTTGTTCAAGTTCTGAACACACCGCTCTACGGAGAGAGCGTCTCCCATCTGTACCATCGCCGTGCCTTCCTTAGTCTTAAGGAATTTTATCTGAAAAGAAGAACACATATTTCAAAATTAAAATTCCAAGCCCAAACTAGGCGATTTCCTTGAACTCAAAAATTTTATAGAGAAAGCAACCATTTTGTATTCTGAGCGTCAAAAACTCCATTAGAGTTTGTAAGGAAATTTTCAAATGAGGAAATGTAAACAGAGGATATGCGGTCTGACGTTTCTTCATACCAACGTATTCTCGTATTTTCTCCCTGGATTATGACACCAGAGCAGCGGTTTTCAACCTTCCTGCTACTTATGAGGCTGTTACAGCTGTTTCCGAAAAGTAACTGTTACTGTTTAACTGTTAATTTACCAAGTAACAGTTTATTTTTTGTGAACTGTTTCGGCTGTTTTGCTGTTCTGGAAGAATAACTTTTTAAAACAACAGTCAAAAAAAAAATACCACCTCTGATATAAACACGTTTTAAATAATAAAAAAACGTATTTCTTCGATAGCAATTAAATGTAAGTATTAAAACGTAAAAAAAAAACAAATAAGCAATGTGAACTTTTATTTATTTTATAAAACACATAAACTAGAAATACTGTGTAGGTACCTACCTACCTACTACACGAATTACGAATCGAATTATTTTCGAATGTTATTTGAATTTCCGCGTCACCGGTGGAAAAAAAAATGAACAACAATGAAAACTTCATATTATAAGACTGTAATAGGAATCGGTAATGAATTTTAGGAAATAATTGATATTATCCGGCTCGAAGGACCAAAAAAAATGTTTGTTCAGCTCATTACCTTTCAGGCTTTGTACGCTGAAAACAGATAGAATGTTGTGGACTGTATATAAATGTTTACTCAAATTTAAATTCTTCACAGAACAGTATTCGGGGAGACATCTGCGAGAGTGACAGAAAACCAATATTTAAATATCCTCTAAATGATCGAGATGCACCGATTTCGGTGAACTCTGAACGGGTGTGAATGATACGTAAAACATGAGTTGTAAATACGCACCCTGGCGACGTTTCCGTACAGACAAACTAGGTTGAACAGGCGGTCGGTGTTGGCCGTCGCCGGGTCCAGCCCGTACACCATCATCACACAGCCGTGGTGGTGGGGGGGAGGAGGAGGGGGGGCGCCACCAGCGCCGTGGTGCGGCCCCTGGAACATCTCCTGAAACACAGACACAACGTTCACTATGGTTGAAAAAAATATTAATATTAAAATATTGAATTTATGGTCCGATGGATGTGGCAGTTGCGTGGATCCCGGATTAGGGATACGAGGTACACCGCTCTACCACAAATTTATTTATTTATTATTTTTGAAAACCCGTCAGGGTTATCTTCTTATTCTTCTTATTTTCCACATACAATCCTAAGTGGGGAATGTGGACATCACCAGTTGCCTCCAGGAGATCCTATTGCCAGACAGCACTCTTGCCTCCTCCCACATCAATCCAGCATCCCTTAGTTCCCCCGAATCAAGGCGAAAGATCGTCATCGGCGGTCAAGGTTAAATAAGACGTTTTATAAAATCTAGTCATGTCATCATGTACTTTTTCAGGTTGATTTTAAATTTGTCTCCGGTGTATTTTTTCAAGTGGTAATGTAAGTCACTGTTGTGTTTGAGTCCATTGTATAGTATTTTCTACTGTCCTATGTTTTTCTTTGTTTTTTCATGTCTGGTATTATATATTTTTGCATGTCAGCTTTTGGTTAATGTTATGTTTTCGTCTGGTATGTTTCTGCAATTTTCAAGTATTTTATGTCAAACTGGTGTGTTTTTTCGTACAGTTCAGTGGTAGGGATCGAGTAGGGTAAGTTGTATGTTAGTTATTTATTTTATTTTGTTGTCTTTGTACCCTAGTTAAGTCTGTCTTGTTACCGGTTCCCCAGAAGGCGATCATGTAGCTCAATAAGCTTCGTAAGTCATGTTTTTTTATCCTTTTTTGGTATGAGGTCTTTAATTTTGTAGAATAATCTATGTAATGATGTCATTACTTTGGTGAGTCTGTCTGTGTGTTTCCTCCATTTTGATAATGCTTGGTTTCCATTTCCAAACACAGCTATTTATGACTAGTTGAAAATGGTGTCAAGATTTAAATATTCATTTTTGTATTAATAAAAGATGTCTCAAAACCTGCTGCAGTTGCATTTTGAGGGTGTTATCTTTTCAATGTAAAATATGGACACGGAGGTTACGTGTGGAATACAACGTCCGATAAATGCCCGACTTGGCTTTGTTGGCAAACGTTCACTCTTTTCACAAATTCCCATTTATATCAGGATGAATTTCGTCAATAACTCGTCGAATTTCCATTGCGAGCTCCGGAATTGTCTGTTGATTATTTACATACACTTCAGAAACCCTAAAGAGAAAAAGTCCAGAGGTGTCAGATCACGCGATCTTGGTAATAGCCTGCCGTAAATGCATTGTTTCTGCCAGTGTGGCAAGTTGCAACATCTTGTTGAAACCAAATGTCACCAGCATTAATTTTGTCCAACGCAGGCCACAAAAAGTTGCCTTGTCAGGTCCCTCCGACGTTGGCGATCGCTACAGCGAAATCATATCGGTCCTGCGCTACTCTTATGTTCCGCAGCCAGGACGACTGCTTATTGGATGTACTCGCCACAGTGATTCCTGGGAAAAGATGACCAGGGGCTCAATCACAAATGACCATCGACGTGCTAAGTATTTGAGCGATCACAACGAACAATTATGAACACGCTGAAGTTATCGCGGTCGCGTTGCAAAACGCCAAACGCCTTCAACAATCGTTTAGTTTAATAGCTTTCTCAATTTGATTCAAAACAAATAAATAGCATTATAAATTGTGAACAAAAAAATAAAACTAAATTATTTTACTTACAGTTTAGGAATATTCTCCATATTTACACCGGTAAAATTTAAATATATGATTGATTATGCGTTGCGAAACGTAAATATTTTGAATTTCGACATTTAATATTAGGTGTTGCCAAGCATCAAGTTGAAGTATGACAATATTAAAAAAATATAATAATCCCGATCAATAACTTTCACGGATGTTTCATTGTGACCACGCATACGATAAACAACCACGGTGAAAAAATGTTATTACGCCGCTAATTAGCACGTCGATAGTCATTTGTGATTGTGCTGCAGAGTGGTTTCCCGTTGCCTTCTCTGGTGGATTTTTCTGTCGGGGCTACCTTCCCTTAAGCTAGGGTTTCCTAGGACAGCGGTGCCCGTATTTTAACGGCCGCAGTGAACGGTGATGCGGTGGATAACCGTCGTAACGGTGATTAGAGTGTGGTTTCCTAGAAAAACGGTGTTATCAACACCATTTAACACCGTTTCACTAGGAAACCACTCTCTAGTCGACGTTACGACGGCTGTCTACCGCATCGCCGTTTACTACGGCCGTTAAAATACGGGCACCGCTGTCCTAGGAAACCCTAGCTTTAGCTGTTTGGTTCTAGTTTGGAGGCACTAGAAACTCGCCTTTCATCCTCTCGTTATCTGCTGTGATCACACCGTTATTAATTTTTTTTAAAAGCTTTTTTTATTAGCTTTGCTGTTAACATATATTTGCAATTTTATGAAAATGAGTGAGTTATTTTATATTAATGATTGAATGAGTTTGTCAGTAAATGTTTTTGTGATTTTATGAATATGAGTGGGTCATTTTATATTTACGATTTTATGAGTGAGTCAGCATATTTTTGTGATTTTATGAGTACGAACTAACTGAAATTAGTAAACTGATTGCTTATACTCGTATTACGTTTCTGTTATCAGTATAATAAAAAAACTTTTTTAATGCACAAAATATTCATGATTTTTAAAAATATCTAAACAGTTTATTAAAAAAGATAATCAAAAAGCTTTGACCATATTGTAAGTAGGTTCACTTCAGCTGCAATGGGCTCATATGTCAGTACATGTTTGTTATCACACGAGTGTGTTGGCATATGTTTGTGATTTTATGGGCATGAGTGAGTTATTTTATTTAAATTTATTTCAACAGAGGGGGAAAACATTTTTGAGACGGAAATATGGAAGTCTAGGCATTTACAGGGCTTATGACCTGTCATTGGCTGGTAAAAGAAGAAGTGAAAAAATTGGAAAATTGTTTTCAAGCGTTGCCTAGTAGGTGATTTGGTTCAGCCGGATGAATCTCACCCACGCGATAAAGGTTTCGGCTCTTTTACTTCACGAAAGTCAACAGATGGAAGAGTTGAGGAAATGCGGATGTTCAAACATGGGCAGAATGGTGTATGTTACACAGTATGTAAAGTGGCCACTGTTCAAAAATTTATATCAAAAATAATGCTTCACAAAAATCGTACTTATCCCTCTTCCCAATTGTTCCAAGAAGCTAAACTTTTAGACCTCAGACAAATATATTGTTTTCAATGTTTAAAATATATATTTAAGAACCAAAATTTATTTACAAGTCATTCAAATAGATCAAGTCAAAGAAGGAATCGTGTGTTAGAAATACCACATTGTAAAACGAGGCTCGCACAGAGACATGCATATGTTATAGGCCAAAAAAAATTTAATTCCTTTTTACTGATAATATTTCATTGATTACAAACTTTCAAAATTTTCCTTCTTTTAAAAAATATGCACTATCCCGGATTCAAACTAAAGATACGAAATCTTTTTTTTCTATGATTTATTTTGTTGCCCTTTAATAATAAGGAATATTTTTGTGTTTTTTAAAATATTCTATTTCCTTTTTTAATTACTATAAAAAAAAATACCATATTATCTTTTACAGAATATCTTATTTTTTCTTTCTTATGTTACACAAAAATATTATAACTGTCCATAATTTACTATAGGAGCAAAAATTAATTAACATTTTCTCGTATACCCACGAACAGGCCATGCCTTTCTGGGATTTTTTGTTTACTATTAATATGTATTTCATTGCTATGTAACTATGCTTTATTTTTTCAATACTCTGTTTTATCATTTAAGTTAATTGTAAAAAAAATAAAAAAAAAAATTTTTAATAAGCCAATGACAGGTCATAAGCCCTGTAAATGCCTAGACTTCCATATTGCCTTCTCAAAAATGTTTTCCCTCTCTGTTGGAATAAATTTAAATAAAATAACTCTGGGAGGAAATCCAGCCAGTCTGCAAGCATTTGGACATACCCAAACATTGATGAGTTATTTTATATTTATAATTATAAGAGGGCATGTTAATATAAAGGTTATACACAGATGGGGGTGAAGCGATAGTTAAGAGACAAGTAGTATTAGTACATCGATTGGCACCTGGTGATGAGGGGGCATCCCCCTGTGCCCTCCTCGGGGGTCCTTTATCAGCCCCTGACCGCCACCCCCGCCGTACTCCATATCTGTAACAATACAACCAGAATAAGACACCTCGTCAGCGTTCTTTTAGTTTTCGTGTAAAAACACAATTATTTTTTATTTTTTTTAATGCAATAAAACCCCGTTAAATTTAATTTTGTTTTTTTTAACGCACATACGGCGCAGTGTTCTCAATAAAGAGTACTACAAAAATAATATAAATGTATGAAAAAAAAAAAAAAAACGTGAAAAAAGGCACAAGGGGCCAATCGACTGAGACCCAAAGGTCGGAATTTTCAGCGTGTAACATTGACATTAAATCATTGTTTCTCTATCCGTACCCAGTGGTGTATAGGGCACTGCATCGCACTGCATCTGCAGCGTATCAGGGTCAATGTTATTACACGGAAAGTAAGGTGATCAGTCTTACGCTTCAGGTGCCAGTTCAGAAAAAATGAAATACTGCAGTTTAAACAACCTTTAAAAACAATATTTCACATCCTTCTGCCAGGAATAAAACCCAGCACCTCAAGAATGGCCGGCGAACGCGCCAACACAACGAGGCAAACTTATCTCCAATCTATTTTCTTATTCAGGATTCTTGCTTGAGAGCAGCCATCATGTCGAAAACGCCCACCCTGGGATCTGGTTCTATTTCCCACACAGAACTGTATTCTTCGTCGGCCTGGATACATTAAGCGATACCTGAACGAAATTGCGTAACACGAAAAATCATTTAAACAAAACACACAACAGGCATCGTTTCTAATAAAATTATACGATCAGTTTGAATGACAAATTCAAATATTATGTTAAAATAGTCCATCTGACTTTGTTCGTTATAATTCTGAACACATCACATACCTACTTGTATTATATTTGGAGGTAGGGGTTGTAAATGCATGCAAACATGTAGGAATGAGTTGGTAATTGAATATATTGGGAAAAGTGAGAGTATCATTGTAAAGTAAAACATGTAAAACTTTTCAATTTTAGATTTCTTAACAAAAAGTGTGAAAATAATATATAGACCCCATCGGTTGCGCCACATTTCTATCTCTCCACATCACTACAACCCTTGGTGGGTCTGAGCTTCCTCCAAGAAACGCCTCCATCCGGTCCCGTCTCCGGGTGCCACCTTCCAGCTTTGCTGCCCCATCGTAGTGTCAGTCTACCGACACTTCTTCGTCCTACTGAGTGTTGAGGATGATGACTTTTCAGAGCAGTATAAGATAGCTTGTAAATGTTTTTTGAAAGTTTTTTGGTAGCTTGAGTAGCTTACTGTAGTTTCGTACGGTGTATTGAAAAAAAACACAAAAAATCCATGCTGTTTCGTTCGGAATACGATGTAGCTTTGAGCGAGTGGCCATAGTGGCGAGCGTTTTGCGGTACGGCGCGGGCGCGGTACGCGGCGTCTTGCCGCGCCCGCTCGGTCACTACGGATACTGCACTCGTAACCATATGTTTGACTCACCGACCCGCGCTGCGCCGCCAAACGCTCGCCACTATGGCCAAGCACTCGATGTTCGTCATATATTTTGTGCAATGTAAGTATTCTTTGGAATAAACCATCGTGCAGTTTCCCCGCACGGGGCTCGCAACCTGTACATTCATTCATGCATCTCATGCACGGACTCCCATTTTTGAAATTTACATCTTCAAAAATTTTTCCTTATGCCACCTCTTCTCGGCTTCCTCAGTTTCAGCATCGTGAATATTTTTAGCTGTTCTTTCGCCGTCCATTCACTCTACAAGCCCAAACCACCGCAGAACTCCTTTCTTGAATTCATCGATAATGGTTGTCTCAGCCTTGCATAATGCACAGATCTCGACATAAGTGTCTACAGTTTGACCACAAAGAGATCGCATTTTGACGAATTTCATACATAAGGGTTGGCATAGGACTCCATTGCGAACAACTAATTTCGCCTCCTGTGACAAACATTTTTTGCCAACATTTATTTTAGAGCACCCTGTTCCCGGTACTCACCCTCCTTTCTCTGTATTTCGATATCTAGTAAACATATTTCATAGATACACAAATTCTTCTACTTGTTGGAAACATTCGTTGTTTACATTTATTATGCAGTCAGTAACCTCACTTCCCCTTTCAAATACCATAACTTTCGACTTACTTTCGATCAGCACCAATTCGCTCTCATACATCATACATACAAAAACCATCACTTTTGATTTATCAACATTCATCTGCAAATAGCTCTCCTAGCATACACCGGAGAGAATAGAACGCCACATCACTCTGTTTTTGCATACAGACTTCGCATCCTCTACATCCTCTCATGCATGGGAGGTGATTATTACGACTTTTGACAGGTCTTCCTCGTTTTCTGGATCCATCAACATTAGCATCGTAAATTCTTTTTAGCTGTTCTTTCGACGCGCCTTTCGATCTACATGTCAAAACCAAGGCAGAACTCTTTTTTGTCGATAATGCTTGTCTCAGCCTTACATGAGGCATGGATCGCACATACTCCAAATTGTGAAAGGCTTATTTTGCCTTTTAACATTTTTTCGCCAAGATTGATTTTAGTCCACTGATCGCAAGTTCCCAGTGCTCACTTTTCTTTCTTTGTACTTTTATCAGTAGTAAACATACACAAACTCTACCTGTTTCAGGATATTCCCCGTTCACAATAATCTCAGATTAAGTCATACTTTCGTCCCTTCCAAAAACCACTACTATCGATTTATCAACATTCATCAGCGAATTGCTCTCCTAGCATACACCGTAGACCTTTGAAACCGAGAATTGCTGACCCTCTTGCAAGTTCTTCTCTGCGTGTACATACTTTTGTGCGTATATTTGGTTTTGTATCTTCATTTGTGATTGTTCAAATACGAGGGTTGATTAATATGTCCCCTCCTAGACCTTGTTCGAATTGACCAGTCTAGCTGATGCGTATGTATTATGAAGCCTAATATAGATAGAACAGCTGTGACCGAGCGACAAGTTGAAACCGGCAACGGTTTCGTTACAACAGAGCGTTGACCACTGCAAAACGCTGCAAGGTGCTGTTTCATCAGGACAATGCTCCAGCACACAAAGCGTTAAATCAATGGTTGAATTGATTAAGTACCCCAATATTCACCTAATCTAGCCCCCAGTGATTGCTGGCCATTTCCAAAACCCGAGAAACATTTGCGCGGATAATTGTTTGTACTACAATCAGATCATGTGCTGTGTAGATGAGTCGTACAGGGGTCGGAATGTTCTACCAGGAAGCTAAAGAACTGTCGGAACATCGCTGGAAGAAATGCCTACAACTCCAGGTGCTCAATCACAGATGTTTATCACGTCGTAAAAAGTCCACAACGAACACTTATCTATAAGAATTTTTTACCGGGTCGGTAATTACCGACAAGTGCGGCCATTGTAATTGAACCGCTACGTCGAAAAATAAGGCAATTCGAAATAGGTCAGGGGTGGAACATAACAATCAACCCAAGTAAGTAGTGGATATTATTTGTTTAATCACATTTTTCTACTATTTATCCTCTTCGAGCCCACGGCCATTTTTTACCTCAAGATCCAACTAGGAAGTAAAATGCTAGCATCTTTAGTTAGTCAGTCTGAACAGCTTCAGTCAAGTTATAACGTCAAGTATAAGTCAGTCCAGTTATTCAGTTCCAGCGTGTAGCCGAATTGCATAGTTTCTAACGCCAAACGTCGACACAGTTATTCTCTATGTTACTCTATTTAGACGACATGTAATAAACACGCATCTAAGATCAACATAGTTTTCTTCTGTCACCTCTAACTCTGGGTAGGAGCCCACATGCTTCCTCAAACATCGAATCCTACAAATCCACGGTATGTGATGTTTTGGGTCAATATCAGAAATAATGTCAGGGAATTATTTTTGGAGCAAAAAATTGACAAGTTTCATGCTATGCGACGCCAGGCCCGAAGAGGATTTTATAATTAATTATAACATATACACACACGATAAATAAATAAAATTAAGGTAGATACATAACGCTATTTTTAAGTTGTTATTTATCTTGTCACAATATAATATGTGTGAACAGTGGATGCATGAGATTTTCACACACTTACATATGGAGTCTCCAACACGCTTAGGGTCATTTTGCCAACTCACCGTCTTTCTCCCTTTTCGACGAATCCTCGTTAGTTTGTTCGGTAGACTCGGTTTCACAGCCCTCTCCTTCCAAATTCAAAAGTTTAAAAAATGTTCCATCGTACTTAGATACGTACTCACTCAATCGAAATACACAATATATTAAATAATAATATTTATGTACATGTACCATATGATAAAAAATAAACGGGAATTTCCAATTTGAAGTGTTCACGCTGATCCAAACGGTTTTTTTTTTGCAAGCACTGTTTTTGATAATCTGTCAAAGTTTGACGGCGATCGGATGCTCAGTGTTCTGTCAGCATCTGTTTGATAAAAAATTGGCACAACGAGCGTCCCTCAAATTTAGTGTTGCTTATGAAATTTCGTTAGCCGAATCATTGGGAATGTTGAATAGACTTTGGAGAATCGTGTATGTCAGAAACGAATGTTGTAAGAGGTTTAAATAGGTTCGCGAATGTTTAGATGATGATAAACATACTGGACGTCCAGTAACGTCAAGTGCCGAAGAAAATATCGAATCGGCAAAGCAAAAATCGATGTGTACCAATCCGAGAGCTTGCTGTGTTGTTGGGCATCTCATCATGAACTAATTCTGCGTACTGCCAGGGTTTTCGAAAATACCCGCGTACTGAGAACTGTTTACAACTCCTCGGTGCGAAGTAGACTCGAGAGTGGCTCGATGATTTGGGGGCCACGTGAACTGAAGAGAAAACTCTTATGATAGAGAAAATCCAAAAGAAGTTTCTGAGATATCTCTACATGAGAGAGTGCGGATATTATCCTCGGCTCTGCTCGACCGAGTTTCTCCAGGGTATGCTCGGCTACAACAGTTTAGAGACTAGAAGGAATGTGTATTTGACTTCACATTTTTATCGATTGTTGCGCGGTATGATCGATAATTCTGAGATTATGATGAGCATTGGTTTGTATACTCCTGATAATTACCTAAGACAGCGTCAGCATAGATTGTTTCATATTCCGATATACAGGACCAATTATGGCTATGGTTATGCCTGTTGGAAGGGCTAACGAACAACATCGCTCTGGATATTGATCTGTTCCATGTATCCGAAGGGGTTTTCCGAAGCACGATTC
This sequence comes from Micrasema longulum, assembly GCA_022494885.1. Lineage (NCBI taxonomy): Eukaryota > Metazoa > Arthropoda > Insecta > Trichoptera > Brachycentridae > Micrasema > Micrasema longulum. Next base: position 1,168 of record JAGVSM010002586.1, on the reverse strand, counting down.
TCCTACTACTTTGACATGAGCCTCTTTCATGTATTTTTTTATAATATGTACGTATTGAATATATGTTTGTAATGTATATGTTATATTTAAAATAAATTAATTGAATTGAATTGAATCATTGAGATGTTTTTGGTAAGAAACGCGTCACTGTCCCCCTCGGTCCAAAAACACTGAAAGAATGTGGAAGGGCAATTATGTGGATTTTACACCGCGATAAAAGGACGTCTCACACAGCAGTGATTGTTTCGGAGTTTTTGGCCGAAAATTCGACCAATCTCATCAGCCAAGTACCGTATACTCCAGACCAGGCCCCGTCTGACTTTTTTCTTTTCCCAAGACTAAAATTGCTAATGAGAGAAACTCGTTTTAAGACGATTGATGCCATAAAAGAGAATTCGTTGCGAGAGCCAAAGGCTATACCTTTCCAGGCGCATGAAAAGTTCATGGACAATTGGATTAAACGTTGGCATCAAAGTATCGTCACAAATAGCAAATATTTTAAGGGGATAAATTTTTTTTTAATGAAAATTAAAATTTTGTGTTTTTTGTCAAATTCCCGTTTATTTTTTTATCATAAGATATTATTAATTTTATAATTACATATTATTATTTTTAAGGTCTCCTCAACTTAATTATACTAAAATATTAGGTGTGAGCATAATTTGGGTACGTTTTTTTTCGTATTTAAAAATGAGCACCAAGTAAAACGTCTCAGAAAGTAGTAAATGTTAGAATTTTATGCTCTAAAAGATATTGTGTTTGCTTTTACGTTACAATCAATATTTTATCTTATTACAAGCCTTTAAAATCGAATGTCAAGTAGACGAAAGTGCGCCCATACTCAAAATATTGCTGATAAATCGATAAAATACACAAAAAAAACGGACGACAAAACCAATAGTATGAATGTTCAAACGTGGAAAGATTATAAATATTATACGGTGAATAAAGTGAGCCCTATAAACCGTTCATATTACCTTTTTACCGTTTTCCGTCTCTGTTGAACATGTGCATTTTGTCACTTTTTAATAATGGAATGCGGTATTGTTTTGTTCATTGGACGCTCTCGCCGACTGCAGCATCATTAAAATTACGATACGATTAAAAATAATACATTTTCATAATTATATTTTATGGCAAAACAAAATAAAATAATTGAATTTAAATC
>JAGVSM010002585.1:0-13051 GCA_022494885.1 Micrasema longulum | reverse complement strand
AATAAATCGAAATGAACTGCATTTGGTATATAAATACAGTGCCCTATGTACCGCTGGGCACGGAAAGGGGGAAATATTATAATTATAAATCCAAAGATCCAAAGGGGGAAATATTATAATTATAAATCCAAAGATCCAAACATTAGAGAACAGACGAAAATTAAATGACTTGCTTTTTTTGTTTAAAATAATAACATCAATGTTCGATTGATGTGAACTTATCAATTTGATTAATGTGCGAGTGCCTGGTCGAGTTACCCGATGTAATACTCTGTTCTTCTGCGGTCCATCGTCGACCAATTACAGCGTGAATTCACCAGTAGTGCGGATGCATGTACTCGCGAACCAATATGCTAACAACATCGATGTCTTTAACGTGAGTCTTGTAAATTTTAAATATCAATGCATTTGTTAAATATCAAATAGAACTTAATATTCTGTTTATATTGTATTTTATAACATTATGTACCTAGCTGCTTTAAACTTTTAACTGCATTTCTTTAGCTTACTTTTTTTTTTTTTTTTAAACCAACTAAACTACTAAACACAGTTCTAGATTTTATTTCTTTATATTGCATTTTTTAAACTTAATCCTATTTATACACTCATCTTTTTATTTTTATACCAACTTTACATCTTAACACTGATCCTATCTTTAATTTCTTTATATTCATTTTTTTTTAATTTATGTTGTTTATATACTCATCTTCTATTTTTATACCAACTTAACTTCTAAACACTGTTCTTTCTTTTATTGCTTTATGTTGTATTTTTTTAATTTTATGTTGTTTATATATTTATGTTTTATTTAACTTTCATGTATGTAAAAGCCTTATGGGCATGAACAATTAATAAAATAAAATAAATGTGTTTTGAACCTAAGTCCGAGTAAAATTTTGCGTCTCTGAAAACTGAGTTAGAGCATTTTATTTCTTAGAAATGACTATATAACTTATAACATTACATCGTTCACGAGACGATATTACAAACACGTTTAATTACATATTATTTATTATGTTATTGAATATGTGAATATACATTAGCAATAATAAAGTAGCCTTGTAATAAAACGAGTTTGTTGCAATATTTTAATTCAGTGCGGAATGTCTAAGTAAAGAGCTGACAGTGAAGTAAGATGTTTAAAAGACTCTGTAAATTTATATAATTACTATTTAAAAAATGCATCTCAAGTGTTTGTTGTTTGCTCTAGTATTAACGCGTTTGCATGAATGCAAAAGTGCAAGTATTCTAGGAATATTTCCAACACCCTCCATAAGTCACCAGGTTGTGTTCAGAGTCCTCATGGAAGAACTAGCCAGGCGAGGTCATCATCTAACGGTCATGACCACTGATCCTGCCAAACATACCGAGCCAGAATTCGCAACCTTGACTGAAATAGACGTGCATAATCTATCGTATACAACATGGAATGACTATAATAATTTTGCATCGGAAAGACTAAAAAGTGGAGGACCTATGACCATAGTAAACAGTTTTTTCACCATCATGCAAAATATATCCGAGGCACAGATGTCAACTCCAGAAATGCAAGATTTGATCAAAAACCCTAAGCGGTATCATTTCGATCTGTGTTTCGTCGAAGCTTTACTTCCGGTAATGTACGCATTCAAGGATGTTTTCAATTGTCCGTTGATTTTAATAAGCTCCTTGACTGGAATCGCGCAGAACTTCGATTCAGTTGGAAACCCATCCCATCCACTGCTGTATTCAAACTCTCTTCTATCCGTCAATCCAGGCAACATGAATATATTTCAAAAACTCCACGCGATCTTCAACGACCTGAGATATAGATTTCTGTACTATTGGCATTATTTACCTGAGTATGATAAATTGGCTAAAAAAGTATTTGGTTCAAATGTGAGGGCTCTGAGTGACATCGAACATAGTGCGGATATGGTGTTTTTAAATGTTCATCCAGTTTTGGAGGGAATACGTCCTTACGTTCCCGCAATGATAGCTTTGGGAGGAATGCATATTAAGCCAATAAAACCTCTTCCAAATGTAAGTTAATTCAATTATAATCTTTAAGTATGACAAACCTACATTTGAAAGAAAAATTTCACCATATTTTTTCATGGATTTAATATAAGTCTTCTTATTTCAGTCGTTTTTAAAATTCAAATTGTCATTCTGTTTTAATTCATTTTAATGAATCCCAAATTCGTATTCGTTATTTTAAAAAATATTTTAAGATGTATATTATTTGTAAACGAGGCTTGATTTTTCGCTCTTGAAGTTATTAAGATTAAAGTTTATTAAAACAGAGAAGAAAAACATTTTCGAGAAGATAATATGGGAGTCTAGGCATTAACAAAGCTTTTGATTGCCTGATTTTATTTGATTACTAATCAAAACTAATGTCTGAACACCCGATGACAAACTATTATTGAATAGTTTATCGGGAGAAAATAAATTGTAAAACTTTGGTTTCTTTATAATGTATTAATATTGTAATAACTTATAAATGCTGTGAAATATTTACCATTTTTTTATGTTCGAACATTCATATTTCATAATTTATTCCGTCTGTTGATTAAATTGAAGTAAAAAGCTAATTTATTTTATCGTTGCGAAGAGATTTATGAATTCAATTTGTTTACATATTAGGCAACGCCTGAGCCTGAATATACTTTGTATTTTTTTGGTTCTTGTTATACCAGTTAGGTTTATTTACAATATCTTAAGTATATCAAAATGTTTAAAGACAAGCTTTTTCAAAACTTTTCCATCTCTATTGCAATGAACGTCTGTTTATACCAAATCTTCACCTACCTAGCTGTCTTTCCCATTTCCTAGCGCACTCCATGTAACAATAATACTACGTCTGAGTGCCGATAACAACATTTAAAAATTAGTACAAAATCTAACATTAACGAGTAGTAAGTGCTCAAATAATCTATCGTCAAGCGAGCTAAGACAGCGTCCTTTTAGACCACCAGCTCCATACAAGCTGTGCCAGCGTCTCACAACCGCCAGCTTCACCAGCCAGGTTTCAGCACTAATCACCCCTCATCATCAGTAGGTTAGTGGAATTGCGCAACCTTCCTTCCTAACAATACAGTCCACTCTAAATTTTCCTTCTTTCAAGGACAAGGTATTCTTCACACCTCGTTCACTCCTCAATACGTCAAGTGTTCAATTTTATAAGTTTCATGAAAGAATAAAATAATCAATCTACAAACTCACGGCTCCAATTACATTTTATTTATTTTTTTGCGCTTAAGGTGCCACAAGCAAGGAACAATTAAATATTGATCTATAGAATTACATTTAAAGCCAAAATTTTGCGTCCGCCATGTCAGAAATCGAACCTGGGACCTTAAGCATAGTAGGAGAATATGCCAACCACTAAACTTTGAGGCGGACATTTTCCCACACGATTACTTTTTTAAGATTTTTATCTGAGATTAGCCATTTAGTCAAACACACTTGTAAGGGCTTCTGATCCAACTTCATACTTCATATACAAAACTGGACAAGTATTCTGTGTCGGCCTAGACACGGATTAAGTAATGTGTTATTTTCTATTGATTAATATTTTATTATTATTTATACAATAATTACTTTATCGGGATTATAATATCACAATTATGCAAAATTAATGAGGTACAAATGACAATCCTATAACACAATATTAATGTTTTTTTCAATGGGTAATGCCTTTTAACAAAATATAACCTTTAATATACTTCGACACGATATGGTAAAAATGCAGTCATCAATTGACTTCACACTTTAGGCAATAAGTACCAGGACGTTGGTGACTCATTTCACATAAAATTTAGTACATATAGATTAGCTCTTCTCCTGTATTTCATTGGTAATAGTTCTAGATAACTATTTGTTACTATTGTTAAAAAATGTTTAAACTTCTTTATTAGTGTTTCTTTTTTCCTTTCTTTTCTTGAATTAAATTATACGTTCAAAATATTTCTCTTCATAATTGTTTATACATCATTATATATTTTTATACACAAATATATACTATTTACCCAAGTATTAGTTTTAAATAATAATCTATATATTTTATTTATTTTTCGTTTAATGTTTTTCAAAATTATTTTCATAGTTTTTTTTAACTGGTGCAAAGTATTTCTAATACCAAATTATCTTTTTTTATCGATAATTCTATCACTGGTAATATTTTATTCTTTTACATAGTTTATCTTTTTTAGACTTTCTTAATTTGTTAATTAATATTTTTGTTTTAAATCCACTGTATTACTTATAATTATGTTTAGATGTATTTTTATTTAATTTTTTTTGTAACTAATACGTAAAAGGCACTTAGTGCCGTTTATTTCAATAAAATAAAATAAAAATAAAATAAAATAACGAAATAATCATAATAACAAAATATTTAAAAAATATTAATGTGTAAAAATAGTGGCAAACAAATATATTTTTAAAAAAATAAAAAAAAATAATCATAATCCATAATTTAAGCATCATCATCATTCCATGTCCGCTCCCCAGTTGGAGCATATGGTATCCACAAAGCGTCTTCATGCATTTCTATTGCCTGCCTGCTCCTGTGCATCCTCCCAAGTCAGGTTCTCGTCCCATAGTCCTGACTTAAACTGCCGACGAATATTAAGCAGTGGACGTCCAGGACGTCGAGAACCCGATACCTTGTGAAGTAGGCAAGCGTGGTAAAGGCTCTCAGGAGGCATCCGTAGTATATGGCCCAGCCAACCGTATCGACTCCGCTTGATGACTATTATCGCCGGAGTTTGCTGTGTCCGTTCCCATATTACTTCATTTCTCACAAAGTCAAACCACCACACACCCGAAATTCTTCTAAGACACCTGTTCTCAAGTCTCAGTATTTTGCTGTTTTAGGCCCTAGTGAAGTACCACGATTGGCATCCGTACAGGATAATAGGTGTTATGCAGGCGTTATAAAGGCGGCATTTGGTTTTCACTGAGTCACTTAAGCACAATAACTTTTTTTTAAAACATGATATTAAATTTTTATGTTTGTACTGTCTCATAATGTATTTTTTTATATTAAGGGTCAGATTTTAGAAACATTCCTACAGAAGCAATATTTAGTATGATTAAACAATTTATTATATACGGATAGTTCGGTAAATATATAAGGTATCATCATCATCATCATTCTATTTCCGCACCTAATGGTGCATAGGGCACTGCACCGGTACATCAATCGCACTATATCTTTTTTGTTTTGTTTAATGAAGGTAAGATGATCAGTCTTACGCTTCAGGTACCAGTCCAGGGAAATATTGTTGTGTAAAATCACACTTTTAAATTAATATTTCATCTCATCCATGTCCGGAATCGACCCCGAAACCTCTTGCATGGTAAGCACACACGCTCACCATAACACTGTGAGGCCGACTAATGTATACAGTTGTTGAAATCTCGAATTGAAATTTATAAAATCCCTTGGGAAATAAATGCAGGAATATATCTAAAAATACGCAAAAATACATTTTCTGCGATGTTCCGTGCGCCTGTTGACATTTTATGAAAAAATCCTTTCATAATTCCGAATTCAAAAAGTTAAATAATATTTTTCATGCATTCAAACCACTATTATTTAAATGTCCTCTGCATTTAAATAAAACTTTCAGAATATTTCGAAATGTTGGAGTAGCCTGTCTTCATAGAAATTTGTATGAAGCGGGCGCGGCAGCGCGCCGAAGTATTTGTAACCATATATGTATATTTGTTTAAATGTGACTTCTGAGAAATACTTTGAGCTGGACGCACGTTAGATCAAATCCTGAAATTCAATACAAATAAAAGTCCTTAGATAGCGCACTAAAGAACAGTCACAAATAATATTGTATTGTCGAAACAAATGAAAAACAGTATCAATTATGATGTTTTAGTTTCAATTTATTTATTTTAATCTTCAAGTTCAAAGAATTAGTGGCGGACTTGTTGCTAAAAGCAATATCTTCCAGCCGACCAAAAAACAAGTTGGTCAAGAGTTGGTCAAAAGCTTGCAATAAAAATAAAATTATACATCGAATGTAGAATCTGATAATGATTTTGAAAGGAGAGAGAAAATGAAACTAACGAAAGAAAAGGGATAAAAATCCATATTTAAAAAAACAATGGAATACAGGGAGTTCAGGATTTTAAGGATATATGGTAATGTTTCAGGCGTTTTTTTAAGCTGGCTAGAGAAGGTGCATTTTTGTATTAATGGGTAGCTCATTCCGAAGTCTACTTCAAGTCTTGAACTGAAAATGATTAGCTGAAAGTGTTCTCTCCCGAGAAAAGCGAAAAGAAAGACCATAACCAGAAAGGTTAATGATATTCTTAGCAAAATATTTTGAAAGGGTTATGAAAAATATTACAAAGAAAGACTGAAAGTTTATGCGCTGGTAAAAAAGAAGTTAATGTTAATTATTTCACATTTAAAAAAGACCGGGTGGTGTTATTTTTATAAAACTAAGCAATTAATTGGTGTCTGTGTTGTAAAAAAATAAAAGAAATACATTAACATAATTGAACTCAAGTGTAAGGTAAAATTGTAATTTCACGCTTTGCAAATTGTTTTTTAGACATAGTGAACGAAAAACTTTTGAGTGTTATGCTAAAAAGTATCTTAGAATAGTACATTTCCATCGAAAGAGCTATGTTTGAAACATAAAAAAAGTTTGGTTTGTTAAATTTTGATGTTATTGTTACATTATTGCCTAATCTTTATAAACCATAGTGGCACAAATTTTAATTTAACAAATAATTTTAGTATAAATACTAAAAAACAAACAATGTCTTAATTAAAATGTTTCATTAAAAAAAGTTTATTCAAGATTTAAGTAATAATAATTTAAATAAACAAAGATAAGTACTTAATAAATATACTATGATAAAATAAAAAAAACAACTTTGTTTTTAACCATTATTTTTTTTTTTTTTCACCCACCGATTTCAAAGCAAACAATCTTCTTCGTCACCTTGACGAAGAAACTTGTTTGCTTTGAAACAAAGTTGTTTTATTTATTTTATTATAATGAATAACCACAAAGTTAGTGCTTCAAATATAAACTTCGTATTTTATTGTAAAATATATTATGGCTTCTAATAGATGCTTTAGTAAAAGTTCTAGTACTAGTGAATTAAATATGAACTCTCTCTCGAACAATGATTGTCTTTAAAATTAAAAAAAAATTAAAGATCTCTTAGCAAACAACATACTTAGTAAAGATCAACAAGGAACTCTTATTGATGCTGTAAATAGAATTATGGATCATCTTATTTCGCTGGTACAGTCAACGCCAGACAAAACGGATGTGCTTTTAAATGTTATTGAATCTACAACAACACTCTTCAGCGAAATCCAGGATTTAGAAACATGTAAATTTACTGACGATAAAACAAAATCTTTTGAATTTGGAGTAAGTGTAGACGAAGTAAAAAAGTTTTCTTTAAATTTAATACTTATAAAATGAGACGTAAAGGAGGATGCAAAATAGTTAAAAATATGCTCAGAAAATGAATTCAAATACGTTTATGTCGATGAGTTGGAAAAAAGAAAACTAACTGTTATTCTAATAGAAATACACAGTGAATACGATTAAGAAGAGTTCCTGGTAGACATAATAGTGCAAAATTTAAGGTCAAGAAAAAGTTGAGGTCTTATTTTGCTATTAAAAAATTACAAAAAATAGTTTTAACGAAATATCTCATTATATTGTGGAAGTAGACCCGAAAATAAGGAAGAGCGATGATAAGGACAAATAAAGAGAATGTTGGATATCAAAAAGTTGCAGTTGATGATGCTAACATTATCATGCAGTGTTATCATTGTTTACGTTGGAGACACAGCGCAGGACGGTGTTTACTTGCGGACAGGGAAATGGTGAGCTGTACATACTGCGCAGGATCACAACGCATAAACATTGCAAAAATAAAGAACGTACTACCTAGTGTAAAAATGGTATTAAATAACAATACTAAGTTTAAGCTGATATTTCCGATGGATCATAGGACAAACTAAATAAATATTACGCTTAAATGTTACACCTTGTCGAACAAAATATTTAATATTAAAATAAATAATGTATTTAGTTATTTATTTATTTACATACATAAGTACATAAGTTAATTGTACATTATTTGAGACATAAGTTCCAACTCCACGGGACTAAAAGTCCTGTGTTGAGATGGGACTAGCAATTAGTTGACACAGACCCATGAGTATATCACCACAAATAAAGGATCAGAAACATTTTATTGTTTTTAAATACATACAAGGTGTTTTTTAAACCTTGCCACATCCAAAACCACGATGATCAGTATGAGCAAGAAAACATTTTGGCACATTGAAATATTTTTTACAATGACTAAAATCTAAAAAAATAAAATATAGAAAAAAACAAATTGTTGCTTACTTCTGCAATGGAGAAACGAGAACCCTGTACGAATCTTGCTTTTTCATCTGGAATCTGTAAGTCAGCAAAGTATTCTAGAATAAGATCATCTAGATGATTCTTGACTATGTAAAGCATTACTTTGCTTGCGTTGGATATGAGAAACAATGTGTGATAATTATCACATTTTCTTGTAGAACCTTTTTTTTGCAGAGGAAAAAATATAGAGTCAGGCCAGTCTTTAGGCCATTGACCGCTTTTCCATATTTTGTTGCAGATGATATGCAAGATCTGTTCCCCTTTTGGGCCCAAGTGCTTAATTTCATCTGGCCCCAGAGTCTTGTTATAATTGAGTTTTTTAATTACAGTTCTTACTTCCTCTATCATTGTGTTAGGCTTCATCCCATCGATCTCCCAATTCGCTTCTGATGGTGTTCCGGTTCCTGCATCTTTGTATACGTTTTGGCAATAATCTTTTCGAGTTTCCCTAACCTAATCAAGTTCAGTGTTGACCGTTTTTATCTTCAATAACCCATGATTTGGGTTTGAACTCTCTTGCCGATAACTTTATTTTTAACAACTGATATTCATATGCAATTTGATGATACTTATATTTTATAGTAGTAGTTGTATAATAGGTATAATGTGTGTACTAATTATGAAATTTGTTCTATTGGTCTATATAAATTGGTTATGTTTTTTATGATTACTTTCATTTTTTATTGCTAATTATTCTGATGATAATTAGGTTAATTGGATTCATTACGTTTTTTATTGTTATTATTACGTTAACTTTGTTAAATATCTAATGTTAGGCATGTTTCACATTTTGTAAAATGTTTCCCTCAGCACGGGACACCCCAGTGAGGGAACATTATTCTGTATAAAACAAGAATACAAAATATGTAAAAGTGTTATAAATAAATAAATTGTAAATATAAATTTCTTCAACACATGTGTACTGGATTTGAATGTTTTCATAGGCGTCTTTATAATGCACGGAGCTGTGTTTTCTTGTTTTATTGGTATAATACATGTATCAAACATACTATTTTTTATGTATTGTCGTACATTTTTAATATTAGTACATGGTGATTCCATTTAAATATTAAAATCAAGAAAATTTTAACTAAACAGATGTTATTATAGCTTGTTTAAACATCTGGCATCCAAATTGCTCACTAGAAAAACTAAGACTATTATTTACAAAATTCAACTCAAACCGGTCATTGAAAACATGGTATTTAGTATATGAAAGAAAAATATTAAGAAAGGTATTTGGTGCTGTCAACCAAAACGGAGTGTAGAGAAGACGGTTTAATCATGAATAAAAGGCACTGTATGGCGAACCCGACATTGCACAATAGGGTATTATCACATTTTTTTTTTATTTCGGAAAAAAATTAAGAAAAAAATTACGATGGTGACTGTACAATTTTTTTTTTTTTATGTCGAAACATTAATTTTTTAGAGCGATTTAAAAACGTGTATTTTGAATCGGCGCCAAAACGACCACTTGGATGGCGAATCGGCGTGTGACGTCACGCGTTACGATTCCAACTGACAGTTCAAACGAGTCCATACAAATTTATATAGCCGGCGTGTTGTTTATGTTGTGATCGATTGTTTTACACTTTTTTAACTAGTTAACGCGCATAAAATGTCTTCAGTTATAAGATATAAGTACTGTTTAGTTCCGATGTGCAAAAACACTACGGTGAAGACGCCAAATAAAGCTTTTTTGGCCTTTCCCAATAATGAAAAAATGCGGAAAAAATGGTTGAACATTATGAAGAGAGATGTTAAAAAAAACAGACCAATATCATCCAACAGTCGTCTTTATTGTTGCGAAGATCATTTTGACGTGAGTACATACATGTGTTCTAACTTAAAAACCCCTAAAATGTATTTTTATTAAGAATGTTTGTCTGTCTATTTATGTGTTTTGATCCTGACAGTTTGTTTGCAAACACTTAAAAGTTTCCCTTCAATGCAAATAAATCATTTACATTTTTTTACTCGAGTTATAGCTTAATTTTACTTTGTTATTTAGTTACTAAATTTATAATTATATTACAGCTCGAAGAAGATGCTATAAATTTTATGAGAGTTAAATTGATGGGCGGTACCTTTGTACTGAAGAAAAATATAATACCTCATAAATTTAATTGCCAAAAGAAAAGAATTTCCACTCCGAGGCAAACAGGATTGATACGGCAGCGTCAGGAAATTATTGCAAGTGCCATCAAAGAATTTACAGAGACTGAGCTAGAACCACAACCCTCAACTTCAGCAGAGGAGCAAGTTTCTGGGGAATTCAGTAGCGTCGCTACTCAAATTTCTCCAGTCAGAAGAATATTGGATAAAGCTGTCCAAGTATATATCAGGTGTCCGATTCGAAGTAAGGGAACTTCAACAGTTTCGTCACAAAGCAATGCTGCTTGCTCACCAGTGAAATTACATAGTGCAAAGTTAACTGCGGGTTCCCAAGCTATTCATTCTCCCGTACCAATGAATCTCGATTCGTCAGAATCAGATTCTGATTATATCTATCCTCAAGAGAACGTTTGCCCGGATTCACCATTTAAAGATGGTGCTAGGAATCATTTCAATATGGCCATACAAAAGACCACTATTATGTCCCTTGAGATTAGTCCTAGACTATGCTTAGGTATCCCAAAAAAAATGTTTCATATTATTTCCCTACTAACAACTAACATACCCACTTTAACTATTAACATTTTAATCACATTAAAAAAAATTAGACTAGATGATTCTTTTTCTATCCTCGCGTTACAATTTGGTGTGTCTATATCATCAGTGAGCAGAATATTTGTAAAAACTGCGCTACTTATTGATAAGTTTTTGAAGACCTTAATAATTTGGCCATCCTCTGAAAAAATAAGGCGGCACTTGCCTATTAGTTTTAGATCTAGGTATTCCAAAGTATGTTCGATAATTGACTGCTTCGAAATACAAATAAAGAAACCGAACAATCCAGTACACCAATCCCTATCCTGGTCGGAGTACAAGAGTTGCAATACTTTGAAATACCTAGTCTCATGCACTCCAGATGGATTAGTAAATTATATATCCTGCGGATATGGTGGGCGTGCCTCAGACGCTGTCATCATTGAGGATTGCGGTTATCTTGATAACTTGAAGCCGGGTATGTCTGTCATGGCTGATAGGGGATTCAAGAATATCGCAAATCTGCTTCACATCAAGCATTGCAATCTCGTACGTCCACCCAGTGTATATGCTAATGTTCTAAGTAGTCCAGAAGAAGTAAAGCAGGCTAAAAGGATAGCTGCATTGCGGATACACGTCGAGAGGGTAATAAGTAGAATAAGAGAATTTGCAATGTGTAGAATGCACGCTTCCACGCACCACAACCACATACCTATCATGGATGAAATTGTAAGAATCGTGTGTGGTTTAATTAATCTACAAGACGTGTTAATAAAAGTTTAATTTATTTATTTGTAATTGTTTTCTATAAATTAACTTTTTATAAGATTAGATGTAAAATGACCGAATGTGAGATTATGGTGATATCGCATGCATGTACACGTTGTACGAACCTATGAGAAGAGAAGGCTGTGTAAATATAAATGTATGTATGCAGCCAGAACCCTGAACGAGTGTTTTTGTCTCAATGGCTGCTTTAAAGTAAAAATCCTGAATAAGGATATCGAGTGGAGATAAATCCACCTTGTGTAGTGGGGGAATGATGACGCATATATGAGAAGCATGGACATAGAAGAAGCAAAAGTTGTATTTGGATAGAGTGGTTATAGCATTGAATCCTCTGCCTAACCCCCGTTAAAATGGTTAATTACTTTATATGTTTTAATTCCTACCCACTATATGTCATTTGAAAACACATAATATGCCTGCATACACCTATATTAATCCTTAAAATTATATGGTATTCAACCTTCCAAATATTTTATTATTTAATTTGATTTTTACATCCATTTTTAAATGGTTTTAAACTTCTACTGTATGTGTTATATAATTTTTAGGTTTGATTTTTGTTTCTAAATTTTAGGTATTTTGTGTATTTTTTAAAAATAACTAAACTAACTATGTTCATATTATAAGTTTTTGTAAAATGCATTTTTACTGTATATCTTAATAAAATGAAATAAAAAATACACTTTTATTAAAAGCTTAAAATTATGAGTTCAATGTAGGAGAAATTAAATTAGAAATAATTACACTCATGTTATTTACTTAAAATCATTTAATACTAATTTTCTGAAAAACAGCCTTAGACCAAAACTCTGTACATTTTATAATTAATTTTTTACACAAATCTTCATCATATTTTACAACACTTTGAATGACACTTTTAGACATTTCGAAGTCTGGTTTAGCAACACAGAACAGCGCAGTATTTTTCTGAGCAAAATGCATCTGCAACTGCATCTGTGCCATTACTTTAGGAGTAGGTTCCATACTATCAGTTAAATAATTTTTTATTGTCGTTTCCTTCATGGGACATTTGACTTCAACTATAAAACCTTCTCCTAAAGCATCTGGCGAAGCACCAAAAATTGGATACTCCTTCGACAGGAGGAGTCCACATTTTTTAAATTTTATTTTATTTCTTGTCTCTACGACTTTTAAAACTTGTTCCTCAAGTAATTTGCCGCGCTGAATAGCCTTAG